>JBBMHQ010097084.1:0-10199 GCA_037834295.1 Postelsia palmaeformis | reverse complement strand
AACAACAACAACAACAACAACAACAACAACAACAACAACAACAACATATAATACCTGATATATATCTCCTGAAGTATGACGACAAGAAGAGATCTCTGTTAGTCTCGTTGTTGTGGTGGTGGTTGTTATTGTTGTTATTCTTGTTCTTGTCGTTGTTGCTGTTGCTGTTGCTGTTGCTGTTACTGTTGTTGCTGCTGTTGTTGTTGTCTGTTTGTGGCGTCTCCTTAGCGGGAAAATCGTTGTTGTTGCTGTTGTTGTTGCATCCAACGACAACCAGCGCACCCGCTACAGGTGTTTGTACTTTGTAGTGCCCGTTGTCCGTAGCTTTCATCCAAGGGCGATGATATTGATACAATATATATATATATATATATATATATATCATATATATAGATATATATATACTGGTGTTCAAAATATATGCCAGGTACCAGGTAGTCTATACTGACGTTATCATGACTCTGCATCCTGTTTCTTATCTTCAAGTTTTGACCTTAGAGATCATATACTACACGCGTTCTTCTTCTTCTTTGGACACGACCTATTGATACTACTAATTGCTACGAGCTCTTTGAAGAAAAAAAAAACATCACTGGTTCAGGCGTTCATTTCCACTAATTCGCTGATGACCGCTAAAGGTACTTGGAGCATAACTTCTAACGGGTATACCCGCCCCCCCCCTCTCCCCCGCACAGCCATAACCAAGAGGCACACCCTCTTCGTCTTGATAGTTCTAGTGTTTGCACGTTTTCGCTGGCGCCTGCCTACGTACGTCTGTACATATATATAACATACTTCGAATTATAGATATACATATATTATAATATATATATATATATATATGCATCTCGCCCGCTGCGGGGGACGAACACACACACCCTCCTCAATCGAGCACGAGAAATCAGGCAGTACGTACGAGCACGAGTTTCTGTGTCCAATGGATGAATTATTATTATCTTTGCCATCCGACAATGTGTAGCATGAGCTTCAACGTTGATCACTCATAACATTCTTCCCGAAAGCAAAAAACCACTCAAACAAAGGAAAACCTATGCATAAAGTCTAACTTCCTTCTATACCTACTTCCCGCTAAGCTTTATCCACACTTCTACTCCATTTGTTGTCCTTGCTCTCTCTTTCTTCTCAATATCCACTCTTTACGTTCTGTTCTTAAGTCCTAAGCCGCAAAAGGTGTACTCGTACGATATTCCTCTGATTGATATAAATCTACAACAAAAAGGGCGATACAAAATTACGACTGACTGCTTTTTTTTGGTGGTGTCAAAATGCGACAAAGAGGCGTATTTCGTTTCAGGTTTGTATACTCGAAGTGTGTCTTGTGTTTTGATCATCATGTACATTATTATTATTATATTTGCCATCCGACAATGTGTAGCATGAGCTTCAACGTTGATCACTCATAACATTCCCGAAAGCAGAAAACCTCTTAGTTAAACAAAGGAAACCTATGCGCAAAAGTATAACTTCCTTCTATGTCTACTTCCCGCTAAGCTTTATCCACAATACTCCTTTAGTTGTCCTTGTTGTTCTCTCTTTCTTCTCGATGTCCACTCTTTACGTTCTATTCTCAAGTCCTAAGCCATACATTGTGTTTTGATAATCAGGATGTGTGTATGTGCACATTTATTTTTCCCAGTACTCGTAGGAGGTTTGACCTGTTCTCAGCGATCTTCTGGACAACAAGCCGTGGTCACAGGTGGTGTGTCGTCTCCCTCCTACCCCCCCCCCGGGCGCGCCTGACATGACAAAAAAGAGGTTGCCAGCCATCATAGTTGATACCTGGTAGATGGAGCTGAATGGGAGAAAGCAGCAACAGGGCGAGCTGAAATAAAGTGGGGTAGCGTAGTTGAGAAAGTGTGGAAGGATATAGGGGGAAACGAAGAAGAGGTGATGTCCGCCGGGAAGTTTGGGAAGTACAAGGCAGAAGTAATAATAGGAGAAAGGATGGAAATAAGGGAAAGGCTATTAATAGCGCGACGAAACAAGGTGGAATCGGGAAAACACCTGGAGATTTACGGGGGACTGAGGGAAGGAACAGGAAAGACAACATTTTTGCACGGCCCAACCATGGACTTCGCGAAAACGCTGAAACTGCGCTTTCGTGTAGGTGACCTGGACCTTCCAAAAAGAAGAATTAGGTATTATACCAGTAGCCGGGAGAGGAGGCAATAGGTGCACAGATGTGTCCGTGTGGCAACGCAATTGAGAGTAAAACTCACATAGTAGGAGAATGTGAAATATCCAAGAAGGAACGGCATGTGTTCGGAGAGGAGATGAGGAAATATATGAATGTGACATGGAGGAACTTGACACACTAGATGGTAGCGAGAAAATGATCGCTATCATCGTAGCAGGTAGATGGTGGCCACAGGCGGCCAAACAGAAAGGAGATACGAGCAGCAAAAGTTTCTATGAAATATGTATGAACAACGAAGGGAGCGCCAAATTGTTGGAGATGTCTCTCTCAAGAGTAGGAAGGGTACTCCGTCTCGAAAGGGATGCGTGGTAAATAAATGGTCAAATGACGAAGGCAAGCAACAAATGAGCACCCTCCCCCCCGTACGCCCGCTCATTTTTGTCGCGGATATATATATATAGGGTTCAGCATATATATTCCCACTGCTCGCCGATTTTCATCGAGGAGTAGTGCTTCTTAACCGCGTAATCACGCTCTCGCGCTTTCCGCTACATAACTGACCAATTAATTGTAGTGCAAGCAAAGGAGCCTATTACGAGTTTGCCCTGGGTGAGACTCAGAAGCCCGCGAAATTGTTTAGTGGCAGTAGGCACGCGGACCACTTACGACTGACCAAAGGCACCGGGGACGCCGGGGATGGTATAGATTCGTAGATTCCTTCGTAAACGACGGCAATTTGCAGTAGTTTTTCCAACCATCGGCCACATCACGGGACGATGGTTGATGAACAGAAAGTGGAAATTCTCGAGTCTCGTCAACATAACAACAACGACATATGAATGCAGGTCTGTCACGACTCGACTCGCGGCTCGTGGATCCTCGGTCCCCAAACGCGACAAAAAAACAAACATAAATGAATGTATCATGTGTGTATCGTACGGTGGTGGGGAGGGCGGGGAGAGAGGGGGCGGGGAGGGCTGCTTTGAGACCCCAGACCCATCTGCAGCTTATTATTTTTTAGCTGTAAGTTACGGCAGTATTATTATTTATTTCGCCATCCGACAATGTACAGCATAATCTTCAACATTGATCACTCACAACTTTCCCGAAGAAAGAAGAAAACCTCGGAAACCAAAGGAAACCCACGCACCAAGCCTGCCACCCTTCTGTGCCAACTTTCGGCTTGTATACTCGGCAATACTGTTATAGATACGTCGTGAAGGCACAAAGATAGCAGAGGGGTTGTTCGTAATACGGTTTATAGAGGAGGAGGCAAAAGACGAGCAAAAACAAAACGCACAACAAGGAAGGGTGGCCGGGGGTGGACGCGGAGCACAAAACAGCCAAAACGAACACTTACCATTACTACTATAGCAGGAGGAGTCAAATTACTGATGTTAATCCTACTGTAACATGTATCATCAACGAAAAAAGTCGTCGCATGTAAAATCACAGCAAAAGCAGCAGTTAGTTGATATTAATAGTATGCTTTGCTTTATCTATGTGATGCCAAGATTGATGCCATCAGAACAACTTACTTCACTTATCACGCGCTGTCTGTATACCGATCGGTACGTAACCCACTTCTTCGAGCCTGCTCGGTGCTTTTTTTATCGTACATCATCCGTCCGAGAGGTACATGGGTACAGATTAATTCAAGTTGCTGCCGACTCGGTGATCGGCGACAATGTCGTCCGTATATACATGCATTGCGCTCGCTGCTGTGTACAGCAGTAGTAGTAGTACTACAAAGTAGAGTGCCGTTGATACTCTCGTTTTTTTTTCGGCGGCTTTCCTACTACTTACTCATCACGTGCACTGCTGTAATACCGCTGCATTTACTGCACACCAGGTCAGTATGATACACCCGGTACCAGCTACAATATGTTAAAAAGTTGCACAGAAGAGTGATAGACTCGGTGCGTGGGTTTCCTCCGGTCTCCGAGATTTTTTTTTCTTTCGGGAAAGTTATGAGTGGTCAATGTTGAAGATCATGCTGAACATTGTCGGATGGCAAAAGAAGTAACAATGTGTTTACATTTTCTGTATATATGCTTCTTAGTGGGTGCTTAAGGAGGGGAGTGGTCGTTTTCTGGTGGATGAGATGGAGGGATGTTAGCTGTAGTAGTAGTCGTCATGAGCGTCACATCAATTTTGGTATGTCGCATGATACTGCCGTGCCTTTGTTCTGGAGAGTTTTTCACTTTCTGTTGTCTTTTTTTAGAATACCACTACACATGGTCGGATGGTAGACATAAGAATAATATGTTTACATTTATTTCGCTCAATTGCCCTCTGACAAATATTGCTATTATTATTGTTCTTGCCTTCCGACAACAATATATATATAATATATATATATATAGCGTAGACGCCATTCCAAATAAACCGAATATCCTTCCGTAAATCAACAGTATTCCTCATACACTTCTCTGCCAGCCGATCCCCAATTTCGCTTCCCCGCATCATTTCATTGACGTTTATTAACCACACAGCCTGACGGATAAATGTGAATGGAACACTACTAGATACTGTGTGTGTACTACTGGACCGCATAGGTTCCCTGTTTCCTTTGTTTTCGGGGATTCCTTCATTCAGGAATGTTTTGAGTGACCAACGTTCAAACTCATGCTGCACACATTGTCGGGTGGAAAGCATAATAACATTAATACTCGAGTAATGAAGTACGGTATAACTACTACTTCTACTGTTCGTTGTAATATTGCGTACGTACGTGTGGGTACGTAGTGGCATAATAGGGTATTTATGTATACTGTATGTACAGCAAAGCTTGGGACTCTCACCCTCGCTCTTTTCCCGATCTCCCCTTCCGCTTGCTTGAAAGTTCCCTCGTTCTTACCTTGGCCCGCTATATCCTGCCACCTCCTACCGCAGCGCAGAGTGCCAAGACCTTCCCCCTCTACTGCACTCACTCGCGAAAAAAAAATCGAACTATTACGAAATGAAAGAAAGCCGATGCCCATGAAAGAAAATGGCTGGTATAGTGTCACACGTTGTGCGTGTAGTAGCTCTTATTAACAGTGTTATTAATAGTGCAACTGCTGCGCGCGTTCAACGCGCAGGAAGGCTACTGTCTGTGCGGTGCTGATGTGATCAAAATACTGCAGCAACTGCTTTAGCTCCGTACAACTACTATTATTGTTAATACTTGTACTGTATTTACTGCTACTATCGTTATTATTACCTGGTACCTGGTAGTATACTACCTGGTATGTAATAGCAATGAGAGATGTCCCACCGTCCCACTCCCTCAATAGTTGTGCTGCACCCCCCCACCCCCCACCGAATACTACTGTAACTTTTGATAAGTACATTACTCCCCTTTCCCATCACCCTGTAGATAATTTTAATAGCAACTACTGCCCACATGGATCACTAAGAAGTCAGCGCTGACTGATGTAGCTATTTCTATAGCAATACTGCCCACATGGACCACTAAAAAGTCAGCGCTGACTGAGTGTGTCTATTAATAGCGGACACAGGATGGTTATATCGTCAATAAAAAAAGGCATCTTGTATATTTTAGAGTCCGTGCAATCTCGTCGACTCACGTAGTAACGGTGATCTTCGGGAGACCCTCCCCTCGGTAAACGCTACCACTGGCATTTTAGAGACACATTGGTAGCTACAGTAGTAATCATTCGTAATATCGTACTATGGACTATGAAATGACTCCGAAAATAACTTTAGAGTAATACGTACGTATAGCCATCATAAAATTGTGGATACTGTTTCCAGCGCGCACGCTCGTGAATAAAAAATTACACAGGAACCGTCGAGATTCGAACTCTCGCTCCACCATTGCTTGGAATTACGTAGCAATACCTTCTGATAATAATGTAGTACACTACGTCCTCGCTAACTAAGTAGCTCAGTGACTGAACCTAGAAATAGACGAACAGAAGAAGTACCCTTGGGCTATCGACTGTCACAATGTCTTACTACCGGAGACCATAGTAAATAGGACCAAATATTGTTAGTGAACACTGCGAAATATACATTCCTATATATGTGTATGAGTGTAGCGTAGTATATGAGTGTAGCGTAGGTCCTATTCAATATGGTCCCCCGTAGCAGTCGAGTCTAAGCCTGGACGCCATGACCGCCACCTTGTTATGGCATCCCCTCTCCCCTGTTGCGGCGTTATCGTTTGTAGCAATCGTCCCCTCATCATACCTGGTAGGCGTTATGGCCTGCTTTTCTGACGAGCGCCTCGCCCAATCGTTCAGGAGACATTTGGCGAGGCAAGCAGCACCTAATACAAGAGCCTATAACTTCTTACATCGTCAAGCACCTCGTGTGAGCGACCACAGCAGAGCCAGAGGCATCAACCTGCCAGCAGTAGTCGGTCCCTACGTCCATACTGCCTTACACATAACACTGGCGTCGTTCGCAGGACTCGAATCTGCGCGGGAAATCACAGGGGGCTTCCAATCCATTCCCTTTACTACTTGGGAACGGCGACGGAATGAAAGGAGGTAACGCGGGCGCGACGCCGTAAAATGATATAACCACTCGGAAACGACGACGAAGTTAGAGGAGGTAACGCGGGCGCGACGCCGTATAACGACAAAAGAGTGGAAGTAGTATGGTAGAAATTTGACGGAGTCGAGTCTTGACTGTCTGGGGTTCTCTTATTGCGTGATTTCCTGTTTTCCGACGCTATTCTCACTATTCGAGTGAGCTCCGTCGTGCCAGCACTTGTTCCGTTGCGTTACCCCCCCGTTCGTTTTCACTCTCGAAGCCCCCCGTGCCCTCGCAGTGGGTAGTGTAACGGTTAAGGTCTCTTTACGTTTGTGTTTCGCTCTCAGATTAGCTCATGTCGCTCCTGGCTACGCGAGCCACACCGCTTCCTCGAGTTTGAGTCCTCGACTTAGCGTCCGGGTAGTTCTAGCTTGTTTTGCCTGCTTTCGCGTATCCGTCCTTTCGGACTTGTTGCTGTCTGATTCGCAGTGTCCACGTGTATTGGTCGGCTACAGCCTTGCAAGGTAGAGGTGCGGGAGTGGGTTGTCAAGTGCCGCATCTTCGATCCATTCTCCGAATTCTCCGGATTGTTTCTGTCTGTGCCTGAGTTTTCTATGAATCTGCATATACGGCCCTTCAGAGTGGGCTAGTGTTATGGTATCCCCTCTTCCCTGTTGCGGCGTTATGTTTTGAAGCAATCGTGCCCTCATTATTTCTGGCAGGCGTTATCGTCTGCTTTTTTTATGAGCGCCTCGCCCCTCCGTTCAGAGGACATGTGGCGAGGCGAGCAGCAACAAACACAAGAGCTTATAACATCTAACATCGTCAAGCACCTCGTGTGAGTGGCCAGAGCAGAGCCAAGGGCATCAACCTCCTAATAGCAGTAGTCGGTCCCTAGGTCCATAGTTCCTTACACTTGACACAAGTGTTACAAGGCTGGGTAATCGATCGGCATTTCCCCCCTATTCGTAGCTCAGTAGGAACAACGTGGTCTGATGAGACTATTTACATGTATAGTCGTCGTATTATTTACGGGGGAACATAGTAAGTAGGACCAAATATTTGTGAGTGGAAATAGGTAAATACGTACCACGTACGATTTGGTGAGTAGCGTGGGTCCTGTTTAGTATGGTCCCCCGTTATAGAGGGCAGAGGAGGAGGAGAGAGAGCGGGGTGTGCTCAACCTCTCCTCACAAGCACACAGCAATACCGATAGTAACCCTGCTGCCAAGATATTCCCAGTGGCGGTAGACGCTGTACCTGTAATCACTGGGCTCTGTCACGGAACCTATTCAGGGCCCTCTTAGGACCGCAGTCCCGATGTGGGGTCAAACTACTCGGAATTTGACTGGTGTGTTTCCATAACGTGACATCGGGGCGTCTTCTGCAATCAAGTCTTGTTGGATCCGACAGGGGGGGGGGTGACAATGCCATTCCCGAAGAGCGAAAATCATATTTTCGGCAGGCTACTTGGGGGGACAAGAAGAGGCATGATTTTAACATGTATATCGGAGACAACATGCTCGAGGACGTTTTTACGGTCTCCTGGAAAGGAACCCAGCAGAGCTTCCAAAACCGGGGATGATGGGAAACTTGCAATGATCCATCCGCTACGAATAAAATGTATTTTTTCGGCAGGCTACTTGGGGAAAAAACAATAGGTATATATGACCGAAAAATAAAATAAAGTCGGAGAGCTTATGCTGGAGTTTCAACGTTTTTACGGTCTCCTGGAAAGGAAATCCAGCAAAACGTCCAAAGCCGGAGATTGTGAAATACATGACCCCGATATAAAAAAAAACTCGGATTGATCTAAAAACTCGGGTTGCGATATTTTTGGGTGGGTCTGACGATTTCGTCGTCAGATGTTCGCCACCCGGCGCGGTTACGAAGTTACTGGCATATTATTCTCAGCCAATGCAGCAGCTCAAAAATGCCTCCAGGTACTAATCATTTTCACATACCGCATGCGACCGCAACGCAACAACCAAGCCCAGCGTCTAGCCACAGCAGTGTTTTTCTACCTTCACAGTGCATCCCACAGTGCCTCGACCTCAGCCTGCTCGCTCTCCTTACAATCTGTCTCTGTATTCCTCTCCGCTCTACAACATTTCTTCCTGCTGAACCTAATCTCCGACGGTCAGCCTTCGACCGCTGCCCCAGTATCCATGACTATATGATGGACTCGATCTCGCTGCCGCGCCTCGGTCGTCACGCCTCAGAATGCTTTTTGAAGGGTTTCTCGCGCCGCACTGCCATGAGCCTTGCCTGCAGTAAACAAAGCTTGAACTGCGTTGACCGTGTGTGTGTAAACCGTCCTGCCTTGGCTCCCGCACCGCACCAAGCGGCTCTCCAGCCGGAGTCCTCGGGGGTGCTTCCTCAGAGAGTGCGTCACGACATACTCGTGATTGTCAAAACAAAGTCTATTTTTCGTTGGCACGCGCCACTCTTCGTGAACTCTCTGTAGCTGGAGAAGCGGGGGGAGCACTCGTTCCAGAGCCTATGGAGAACCGAGTTTTTCTCTGATCGCGAGTCTGTGAAGCTCTACCCTCCTGTTCGGCGTCGTTTGAGCGTGTGCGCCGAAACAAAATCGACGCTTTTAGCGGTCGAGGTGTTTTATTTTGTTGCGGCACACTTTTTCTGGATTATTGATGGCTGCCATGTCGTATGAGTCTCAAGACAGCGCGGAAGATCAGCCTCCCCTGCCCCTCCCTGTGTTTTGAATATGAGGTTCGAACAAAGAGACACCCGTGTTACACAGCACCTCCTATGTCGACTACTAAATACTACCAGTGCAGTACTACATGAATAGACTTTTTCGCGACACGTCACGACACGTGCCGCAACGTGTCGTGAAGCGATACGTACCGCGACACGTCGCAGCACGTGTCGCGGCAAGGTCTACGGCATGGGCAACGGAAAGGCTCGCGACGCGTCCCGGCGAGGCTCGCGGCAAGTTGCGGTAAAGCCCGCAGCGCCCCACGGCATGTCACGGCGCGCCACGCTTAAACTCACGGCAAGTGTCGCGGCAAACATCCGCGTGAAATGCCGCGGGTAATACCGCAACACGCCACGATATGTGTCGTAACACTTGCCGCGCACCATTGCTGCGACACCTGCGTACATGCCACGGCATCTTCTCGCGGCAGTTTCCGCGTGTGTCGCCGCGGGGTGTATCGCGATTACTGCCGCGGAGCTTGTCGCAAGTGTCGCCGCGGTGTGTGTCGTGGCAACTGCCGTGACCCTTGCCGCGGAACCTTCTGTAATACACACTGTGGCACGCGCCACGGTACCTGCCGAGTACTTGCCGCGATACTTGCCGCGTGCAATACCGCGGTACTTGTCGCGACACCTGCCGCGGAGATTGTCTGCTGTGGTGCGTGTCGCGACACTGCTGCGGTACTTATCGCGATACTTTCTGTGACACCTGCCGCGGAACCTGCCAAGGTTCTTGCCGCGAACGTTGCCGCGGTAGTTACATCGACAACACCGGACGCCGCGGTAGGTGCCTGCCGGGTGTGTCATGACAAGTGCAGGGGGAACCGTGGTAGCTGTG
>JBBMHQ010097083.1:0-22761 GCA_037834295.1 Postelsia palmaeformis | reverse complement strand
CAAGTGAAATGCCAGCGTACCCGGTACGAGAACACAACAACACAAGCAAGACAGGAAAAATAAAAACAAAAAAAGGCGGTTAAAGCCAGAGAAACAAAAGTCTGAAATGAAAGAAACGGAACAAAACAAAAACAAAACGAAACACAAAAGACGATAATGAACTGTAACAAACACGCATATCAAGAGAGAAAAAAACAGTCGATTACTAGATAAAGCGCACAGCTGTACCAGTACGGCGGGGCATCAGTACTGTACTACGGAGCTGTGGTATACAATCACGTATCAGGATCGGAGGCGTTTACGATAAAGGTTCACCCTGAATTTTCTGAAGCTCCTCATTTAAGGAGCTCCATACCTCACCCGAACACTAACTGCATCAAAAACCAGATTGCCTCCCAGAGAGTAGTCCCATGGCCCAAGTATACAAAAACGTGATTTTTCAAAACAAGATTGGCATTCCGACGATTGTGGGCGAAAAAACCCCGTCATCCAGGAAACATTTTGGTGGAAAGGTGATACCTCTGTCATCGTAGAACGCGTCGTCGTATAACTCACTTTGATAAAGGGTGGTACGCATGATTATTCAATTCGTTGTGGTCTTGCCCATCAACGTTTCTAAAGCCTAAGCTCTGACGAGAGGAAGGGTCACCTTCCCGAAGTAGAAAATACAAAGTGCAGTAGTTCGTCGCATGTTCAATTCTCACGGAAGGGACTTTACCAAGGCCCGATATCTGTACTGTACTCCCAAAGTGTTAGCTTGGTGTTTGTCGTGCTGCCTTGAGGGTCATGGGTTACATTCTTACCTAAAATTCCGAGAGCTGCGAGCGATCTTGCTCTACGGGAAAGCGGGCATGGGATCACATTCACCATATATATAGTGTCGCATTGTGTTCTACCAGACCCTGTGTATGTTGGTCTCTTTCCCTTTTCCCGGGGCGCAAGATAGTTATTGTTTCGGTGTAATGAGATGTCTTGTATAGAGTGATTTACTTAAATCCCACTCCCTGAGCGTGCTCGGTTGGTACACCCCTGGCCTCTCCGAACTCCCACTCCGAAACAACCACTGTTCTTTACTTGCCGGACCTTTCCAGCGGTTCTTTGTTTCTCCATTTCTCTTGGCACTCTCGGTCATTTCTTCCTTATTACCCTTTTCATCGCGTGTGCGTGCATGTACTCAGGGTACGGCACCTGGCGGGGAGAGGGGAGGTTGAATGGAGCGCAGTCGCACCTTTTGTGCCGAGGCGTCGCGTGTGCCCCGAAACACGAGGGATGCTTGAATGGGCTCTGTCTGGCCTCCAGTTTTCGAAAATATAATATGTACGAGAATTGATGGGTCGTTTGGTACTGCAAGATACTATTGAAGCGATGTTGATTTTTTCGTCCGGCTGAAAACCAAAGAGGGAGGTACCCAGTCTGGCTAACAACATTGTCTGGCTGGCGGACGACGGCCGCGGTGACCACCGGGGTAAACGCGAGGCGGTCGACGGGGCTCTCACTGGGGAATAAAGAGTAAGTAGAGCTTTAACCAGACCGAATCGATGTCGAGGTGGACGGGCGGCGTATTAGGCTGAAAGAGCAGCTCTTCTGCTGGATTTTTTCATTTTTACAGGTAGGTGCAAGGTATTCCAATCAGACTGGAAATTATAACTTGAGAGGACGGAAATATATTACTCCAGTATATATTTTTCAATTTTTCGGTTTCATTTTACTTATTGTTTTTGTGGTTCTGCTGTGTGACGTCCTCTACTTTCTCATTTGTTCAACAGTACATGCAGCGAGCATGTCAAAAGAGGGACAGGATTACCCTACCTCGGGTATGCACCGTCACGTGAGCTAGCGCAGAGAACGACGTACGTCCGGTCACCACCCGCGACGCGGAGAGTATTTATGTGGCGTCCGAGCTGTTTTCTCCTGAAAAAGCATTGCGGCGGGACTCTTGGCATTATGAAGTCACCAGTGTGCACGATGGATTATGAAAACACTCTATAATATATCATGGGTCTTAGTCCGCTTGGCATGGTTATGTTATACTTGGAATATGTTTTCCTCCTGAGGAGCGTAGCGGGCAGGATAGGCAGCCCGCGGAGCGGAGCGCCTTGTAAATAAATGCATATATTACATACCTGGTATGCCGTGTAAGATCTACTGCGTACACAGCTGCTGAAAACCGGGGGCCGTATCACAGCAGTACTGGTTGCCACCGATCAAATATTATGTGTCCAGGACGCATTCGCCAGTGTCGGTGTTATTTTGTGACCAGCCAACGGGCAACAATGGGAGAAAATCAGGTAAGGAAGCAGCACTGATCGCACGAGGATTTTTATTTACACTGGTTAAGCCCGGGCCCAGAATACAGAGGCGCTCGAGCAACCTCAGAAGAGTTCATCTCGATTGTCCTTGGATGTCAAGAATTTAGACGCTATCATTGTGACTCGAAAATTCCAGTGGTGCCGGTATCAAATATATATCGTAGTGTTTGAACCGACCTGCCAGTACTCCAGATCATATTTGGATATCTTGACCAGCGCAAGTGGGGCGGTGTGTATTCTGCAGGCCGGGAACAGATGATATTGCCGCAGTAACTGCCTGAAAAATATCCCTTCTACTCCGGTACAATCATGGAGGGCTTCGCCCTGATGGCAGTCTAGTGAGTATTGCTGCTCTGCACGAAAAACCACCCCCACAAAAACACTTTTGTTTTTAAATGTGTACGGTTCAGGCTCTCCCTGCCAATTGGTGGCATCACTCGGGTTTTCAAAGTAACACACACAGCGCCCGTGTATTGCGCTTTATTGAAAGGGTTAGGTTCTATCGGCTCTGGCGCGTCAGCCCATAACTCATGTTGAAATCATACACACATACGTATTACCTTAAATCTCTTTGACCAGTATACTTCGTAGACAGTATTAATATGACACTAACGGTACGGCCAACGCTCCTCCCTTGTCGCTAGGCTTGCGTTGCTCCCAACAAAATTTGAAGGTACATGGTTGAATGAGAACTTGTCGTGCGCATGTGATGCGCACTCCTCTGAAGATAACTGTAAGTATACGTATTTGCTCGTGGGGGAGATCACCAAAAGTTTTCAATTTCACTCCCATGTTCACATCATACCGTCGTACTTCGCAAGACACATATATTCCGCCTGATAACCTAGAGATTTGATACACCGGACACAGAAATACAACCAGCTGATGCGGGTATAACATAGATATTAAAAGTAAGCCATTGACCGACGCGTACGTACTACCGTGTGCTCATTCCTTCCCATCACTGCTGTAATGCTGTACCCGGGACCAGGGAGTCTGGGTGCTCCAAAAACGAGAACCGGACCTATCAAATGGGTGCACGATTACGCCCGACGAGGGGAGCCTGCACGAATGAACACTGTTTCCGCTACTTTTAAATCTGATGAAACGTGTAGCCGTACAACTATAACGGGGGACTTTATTAAATGGGACTTACGGTGCACACAAAAACCTACACATTCCGCTAATTTTACAAACAAAATTCAGTCCTATTTACTATGGCCCCCCGTAATAAGGCGATACGCGCTGTTATTCGTATCGACAGCAAGGTTCAAACGAAAAAGCATTCTGGGGGGATAAAACTGTACTGTCCAAAGCGATTGGTGGGGGGGGTTATATTTGATTCCATGGTTTTCACACATTGCGCTCTCAACTAATCCAAACTCATCTGAAACGTAAAGAGCGTTCCTGCCATAAAAACAAGTGTGATTTCTCCATCCCTGTTCCCTGCATCGCCAATGCCAAAACGACTTGAACTCGGACGTTTTCAGTGCAGCGCCCGGAGTGATTGTGAGCAGAAGCGAACACGCGACGACGTTTTTATGCACCGTCCCCGAAGACTTCGAAGGTAAGGGAAACAAGTAAGATTTAGATAGTTGGGTGGCGCTTTTCAATTCTCTCAGGTCTCTTTTCGGGTGAAGTAAGAGCTCTCGAAGTCAGGGGCATCTTAACATGAATTGTACAAAGCTATCGGCGTTGATAGATCGCACTTGATGGTTCGGATCTCGAGAATCAAACTCGTGCGAAGCGATGTGTGTGTCGGCGATGGACGAGGACATCGTTCCTTGATAGCGGACACACGATTAACATGTGCACAGCGGGCGGCGTTTCGCTGTCACATACACTCACCGGTTCCGCGCGGGACGAAACTCCAAAGCCGCCGTGCGCAGGCTCATCTTCTCTTCTCACAGTGCGTATGATTTACATGCATGCGATCCGTGGATTCGCTATCACTGCCTATGATGCCCCCCGTTAAGCTATGTGCAGCGACGAACACATCTCCAAGGCGGTGCGGGTTCTCCCCAGTATTTCTTCGCGTCGCCGAACGCCGTGGAGTAGCAGGAGTCTGCAGGCTACCACGACCAAAGCTGCCGCAGCTCACAAGGCTAGTGGTCTGCCGAAACATGTGGTAATCACCAGTTACTGCTCGTCGATCGGCCGCGTTCTGCTATAGAGGTAGAACGTTTCCGACGAAAAGGATTTTGAATGACGGAGCTCCTGAATCCAAGATCGTCCCACTGCCAAGCTTGTTCCAGGAAACAATTTAGTCTGTATGCTGGGGTCAGAGGACCATAAATCAGAACGTGATCTGAGGTTTAGCTGAAATAAATCTTCGGGTGCCTTATACACCTCCCGAGGTTAACAGCTATCAACAACTTTTGGTGACCTTCAATCGTAGAAGGCCTCCTGACTCAGAACATAGCGGTACAGTAGATACTAGCTGTGTGTTACCCCTCAGACGATTCGAACGTCGGCGCATGCAGTGTACTGGACTGTGACCGGAGCCTAACACGCTGTACTATGCCGGACACTCGGCGCACAACACGTCGTATTTCCTCGACCCGTGGTCCAAAGGACTAACATCAGGTTGCAGTGGACACCCCCCTGTTCCAGGCGGACGAATTGATCTCGGGATTGGAGGATCTTAGATGTCTCCGGACGAGGGGGGAACATCGGACTATTTACGCTATAAGTACAAATTTCAACTATATGTGGGGCGCGGCTGGTCCAGAAGCCTCTGGTGACCTTCCTGATATTGTGTTGGGCGTAAAAAACCCCTTCCCGTTTGCGCCTCTGCAACGGTCCAACTACTATCATTGTCGGCTTGTCATTTATCAGCGTGCCAACTTCACACTTCACCGCGCCAAACGCAAGCTTTTCCTCGTGACGTATCTTCGCACGCTTGTTTACTCGTGCGATACGTTCCCGCTCGACTCCAACGATCTAGAGCTTCGCGAAATTATGATGTATTGAATATTCAACAGCGTTGGACAAACGGAGGGGCATTTTACATTGTTTCAGCCACACCGGAAAATCGGGAACCCACGCCAGCGAATGATAATGATACACCTTCCAACCTTTTTTCTCTTGGTTTGTCTTGCGGAGGAAATGGTATGCCCGTCTACGCTCAATCCTCGACATTAAGTTGGCACTCTCTCAGCAGTCTAAGCAGCTGCGGCCTAGGAGGGTCCACAGTTTTTCCTCCTTTTTAATACATTGCTGTTTCGAACAAGTGTAAACTGGTGCTCTGATGGGGCGTGATGCCATGAGTTTCGCCTATCATGTTAACGTCACGCGGACGAACGGGCCTTGGCCTCACTGATAACTGGGAGAACGTGCAGTCTGTCGACGCGGAGTGCCAAGCACTGCCCTGCCGGTGGACTTCACGGAAAGGGAACATCTCGTGAAGGATCAAGAACGTCGATAAATTTGATGGTCTGTCATCCGATTGGTTCTCATCTACTGACATTGTCGAACGCGGAAGTTCTCCCCCGACCGTAGAATATCTCGATATGGCCTCCACCCAACCTCCACCTCCCTAGCGAATATGCCTCCCTTAGTAATCCCTTTGCCTATCCTCGACATTCAGCCGTCGGTTCGACTGAATGTACTGCTACGACGTAGCGTGGCACATAGACTCTATTTATTGGTGTTGGTATGGGCAATATCTTGGCGTCAAAGCGGGAAGAAGTGGTAACAAACCAACGACTGTAGAGTAGTACCTACAAGTACTGAGTGTTGTATTCGTGGCAAATACCCCCCCGAGCGAATACGGAGTATTAAAGGGGGGAGCCCACTACATCACGATGCTGTCAGTGGTCGTTACGCACCCGAACATTGCGAACACGGAATGCACGCTCGTCATGGGCTGCCGGAGCCTGGACCTCAGCGATATACATGAATCCGAGGCTGGTCACAGGACGCAGGCTTATGCTCACCTTGAAGCCCCCGAACGTGGAGGGAGTGTAAACCCGGTTAACAAACGCTTATGACACAAGCATTTCGCCACGTACCTCATTTTTGTCCAAAGAACTAAAGCAGCTTGGATAGCCTGACAAGGGAGGCACCGCCATTCGCCTATCGGATTACTGACAGGCTAGTCCATGGCCAAATTTGAAAACAGGTGAAGCCCCACGGCGAATATTGACTGCTGGGGGTCAGAGCATAGGCGATCGCGGTGTGGTAGAGGGGCCTGTTGCTAAAAACATATCAGGTTGCCGACCTGCGGACACGTGGGATGTATATCCACTTGAATCTAGACAATTGGCTTGGAGCTTCACATTAACATGCTGACCGGACTCCATAGCCAGCTGCCGTCATAACTATGTTCGTGATCTGCATCTGTGTTGTCCGTATGGTTGGCCTTTGCAATTGCTCATCTGGTTGCACTGGTAGATTTTCTCCAAAGTCAGGTTAGGATCACCGCACAGATACCTGTAATCAAGCGAGGAGCCATAATTTATAAAGATGACAACGCTACCGTGGCCCGTGCTTGCGTTTCTAAGATGAAGAAGCACAGCGCACAATGCCTACGTGTCAAGTTCGCTGATATTGATGTGGACGTCTCATCACATCAACACAACAGTATTGCATGTACCTTGACCGTGTGTATGTCGCATGCGTTCATTGTGCTTGAAGGATCTGCTATGATCGAGCTGGCATTTGATATCGCACATGAATCAAACTACAAATTTCACACGGCTTTTCTCGGCTAGCAGGCAAGTGATTGCGATGCGAAACGACAGACTGTTGATCTGCCTTCTACGTGCACGTTTTTGTTTCAGAAGACGAATCTCCACCTTCAGCCCTGTCCGCCGTGGTGTTCACATAATAATCCCACGGCTTTATAGGGTGACTGATATCCGTCCTCTCCTCTTCTACGAGGTACCTGTCCTTATGTCAGGCGACCCTCCCGACATATTACAGGTAACAAACCACAGACGACTGTTAAAACGGTAGCGGAGTCATCGCTACGACCGGAGTCTCTCGCCCGGCATCATATGAATGCATTTGTTTAACCGCAGTCTATAACTTTATTATACTCCCATTTTCGCTAACCAATGCTGCCGCGAAAATGCTTGCAATCCGTTCGCCACTTGACTTGTTTTTGTCCATCCGGGAGTAAGGTGCAGAGCTAGTTGCTCAGATGGCGTCAACTCGGCCGTCAAAGTATCGAAACCATACCGCTCTCCTTACCGCAACACATTGTTCTTCTGGCAGACGTTAACGTACTTCGTAACTGGTCACACGTCGCACGTAGTAGCCCGAAAGCGGAAACTCGCTCTTGAGGTGTATTGTTTTACACCTCTAGACGTTGGTCACAGTCGCCGTCAACCATTTTTCCAAGACGTGTGCGTCAAATTGGGTAATCGTATTCTCCACCCAATCTTTCTTCTTATATTTTTATCGTTTATTTGATCCTCAGACATTCGCTTTCGAAATCGGTGTCTTGGCCGGTCAGAAGCAATGCGACGTGATCGACGACGACATCGGATACGGTTCGGAGTGAGTGAAGTGCTTTGCCGAGACACAAACGCTCGAGTTATCACAGGTGTATTCCAGGCTGGTTGTACATCTTCGATCAGTGTATGCCATCTCACAATCATAAAAATGGGGCTTCGTCGCGGAAAATGTATAGAACTGGGTTCTCTTTCAATGGGCCGGTGATACTCACATGCTGACCTTCAGGACTTGAAACAACCGTGAACGCGCTCCACTCCGAGAAGAGTAGCTCATGATTTCTTTACGTTTTACGTCTCGCTCGGTGGGGGACACCGGCTCAAAAACCACCCACCATTGCAAATTCATACAGTATATTCGTCGTTTATAGACCCAAGACTCATCATCTGGAAAATTGTGAAATTCTGTCTTAAATAGCCTATTTTCGGGATAGATGGGCGAGGTTTCTCCGAGGAATGTGTGCGTTTGACTACAGGCATGCAGGCTTTTTTTTTCACCCCAAAATGCTTTTTAAATTTCGGCATCTCACAACGAAATTAGCCCAATGCCGATGACTTCATCGAAACTACAATACCATGCTGTAAACCAATGTTTATTAGCGTTCCAAGTCGACTATATATAAAGGGGGGCTTCTTGGGACGACGAACAAGTCCTCCTCGAAAAACAAACGCCATGAAAAAACACGGCGCCCTCACAACGTAGCGCAGTGTATTAAACAAACCCTGGACATATTTTGTAGGTGCTCGCCCTGTTGTAGCATGCTTTCGTGTGGTTTGGAAACCCCGGATCGCCTGTCCGTGGTTTACGTCGGTGCCGATATGTCAGGCCGGGTTTCCGCGACGGGGCTATCGCCCGCGGTGTCGACTTCGTAACGAAGAGTTCTACGTAATATACTTCTCCAGCGCGGGCAAAGGTGGTCTGGGGGGGCGGTTTGTACCGGTGAGCTCTCAGTTTGAACTTTTTGAGTTATCCTGATTGTGTTGGGGGTTGTATCAAGACACATTGACACTCGGCGGACAATCAGTTGTTCAAAGGAGTGGGGATCTCCCCAAGTCAACACTATCCATTCCCTTCGCCAACAAACGTTGACTCGACCCATTGTAGTTCGGCGCAGGCATACGAACATGTTTTTTTCGATTGATCAAGAAAGCGTTTTCCAACGCTGCCACTCACTCAATTTCGCGTTGCGTCATCTAACGAATAAAGTTTCTGGATCGGGAGTGCCAGAGCCTTCTGCTCGGCACTGACACTCAGGATCCTTGCACCGACGGAGTCAGTGCGCACGTTTTGAAATCATCCCTCACGTCGATGAGCAGGTGCGACTTTCGTTTGTCCTGGTCCTATGATGAAATACTCGTCTCACCGTGGCAGCGAGCGGCGGCGAAGTGTATGTGTTCTTCTCTCTTTTTCGATGGTGCTGTTTCGCACAGGCAGGCAGCCATCAATCGTTTGCAGCGCCTTAGAACTCATCGTGAGTTCTGCACTCCTGAGCTTTTAAATGTGCTAGACTATTCGACTGATGCTACGATAGAGATCGTGTCACGATTTTGTCTTCCACGTTTAGCACACTAGGGTGAGTGGCTCCGAACCCCACTCAAAGTTGGAGTTGAAAGTAACATATTGGCACAGCGGGACAAACGCTCCCAAGTTGGTGCATCTCGTAGAGTCAAAATGCGCGAGGAGCTCACTCCGTCGGTAGGTCTCGTCAAGGTAACAAACAAACAATGCCATGATCTCTCCCTCCTTGTCCCAATATGTCTACCCGCATCGGTTTCTTGTCCAAATAACAGTTGACAGGCTGGCGGGTAGTGTAGGCGATGTGTATATTGATTGCCCTAGGTGACTACGGCTTCGCATCCCTCTAGTAAATACTCTGAGTCGCTGCTGCGCTGATAGAAAATACGAAACGCAGGCTGGCATCGCACGCTGCTGCGCCCCCAGGTACGTTGGAACACATCCGATTGTCGCGGGAATGGAGCGATCGGCCGAAGTGCCTGCTGATGACGTCGATCAATATCCCACAAATCAGCGGGTATTTCGGCCACCGTGACGTGCTTCCAGGATCTACGTCAGGAGCACGCTGGGCGATGATGCGAAGGCGTGGCCTCGGCTATTGGACCGGTTGGCATGCGTCGAGGTTCACGCTATATCGCGTATGCCGACATCTCCACCAATCTCAAACAGCCCACGGGTCACTTCGTGGGCTTCGACCCAATGTGGAACATGGCCTGTGGAGTCGAATGAATTCCTCGAGTCCATTAAAAAAACCCCCATCAATCCGAACCATTTGCACAAAAAGAGGCTCTTTTGGATGGATGTTTTTCTATTCCACCTCATCGAAGTTCCCTTGCCTCAAATTGATAATTTTCTTAAGGTGCGTTTTTCATTCGTAAATCACAAGAAGATGCGAAAAATATTTGTTTTTTCGAAAGTTGAACAGCATTTCCCTTTTGATTTTGTTCAATCGTGCTCCTGTGTCACGCAAATTTCGTACATCTGGAACTCATGCACGATGTGGACGCGTGAGCCGTGTTCCGAGAAAAACAGCATTCGTTATCTACACTATGACTCAACGACCATTGTCTCTTTTTTGCTCGTCGTTTGGATCTGGTGGATCCTACAGCCATCGGGAGCGCGACTGCAGCCATGCTTACACCCGGCAACTTTGAGGTAAGGGTAACGATACACTGACAAATCTGCGGGGATCCACATTGTTAGTGAAATATTTTGGACCCTTCGTGCTTCTTCGCGCGTTAACCTGAGCGCCTGACCCGAATCGAAGTCCAAAACATACCAGTAGGCCATGGGCCAGGGCTAAGGTACTGCGAGTTTCAAACAACACTCTGCCACTCGCCTGATTGACCAAGCTCGGATGATGTGGCATGGAAAAGTTCAAGGTTGATTGTGTCGGTTCAAATATTTCTCTCCGCCAATCACAGTGGTGCGTTATCGACAACATTTCCTTCGACTCTCCGAGTTGTTCGTGCGCGGAAGGCATCCAGGGTATTTGCGATCCAACCACATTGACGCTGGCGTAGCACGAGGTGTGTGTAGTGTTTGCCGCCTTTTCTGTGGCCATAAACGCTTCTCATTCGAATGTGTAGATGCAGTAATGAAAGTTTGCTTCAAATGTTTTTGCACGCTGGCGTAACACGGCGTGTGTGTGGAGTGTTTGCCGCCTTTTCCGTGGCCATGCACGCTCCTCATTCGAATGTGTAAATGCAGGACTATAAATTTCGCTTCAATTTTCCTTGCGATACGTATGTATTCTTTGCGTCGGCAAGGAAGAACAAACTCAAGTCTGGCCGCATATCGTATTTCTCCATCTATCATAAGATACCAATTATACTCGTATCAGTTCGTATTGACTGCACATCACAATAAAATGGATCTCAACGTCCATACGCTGACAAAGTGTATCTTCCACAGAATTGTGCTTGGTTTATGGAGGTGACCCTCTAGTGGCGTTTAAAGCTGCTCACTTCACGATCACTGAACCTCAGCGCCACTTTGTTTCGTGGGGAAACACGAATTAATACCGATCACAAGGACTGACGAACAATCTCAACGTCTACATCGGAAGTGATCGCCAAAGAATGTTTAGTATAACGATAAAGTGGCGAGCCGGTATTGGAACGGCAGCCGAGGATGAAAGTTACAATCAAACTCTCGCCCCTGTTGTATCACTCAGCTCCGTCAGCTCACATGACTAGCCAAAAATGTATGCATACATCTACCAACGACCAACGCACACTGTCGAGGTTGGTTCGAGGCAAGCTGTTTGTCGTGCGTTCCCTTCACCCCCTCTCGTCCCCTCGCGATCCCAGACGATGCTGGTCTTAAAGTCAGTTGTCCCCTTTGCGAAAACCTCGGCGCTGACGGTTTTCAATGGATGTGCAGGCACGCAGAGTCGCGCCCAACCACCAACACATACCAGCAGACCGGACGTCAGCGGGAGTGGTAAATTCGCCGTTCGGTGACAGTGTTGACTGGCCAACCAGCAGACTCCATGCTCCCCTTGAGGCACTGACGCGGCCGGTGGTTGTCGCTATCTGTATCGACTGGTCGTAGAGGAAGCTAAAGACCAACACCTGTGCGGTAGAACGAGCGGAGATTTGGGCGTTTCGCACGGGACAAATTCTTCAACTCAAAGCGGTCGCACTAACACATGGATTCGTACATCTACGCCGGAGTTTACGCGATGGTGTCTTACCAGCAAGTACAACACTGGGCGTACTATTGTATATTTGCATGTGGCGACCTTGCATGGGTAGCGGCTGAAACTGCAATGTCCGTTCATGCCTGTTATTTCTCCCTCGAATTTAGGGCACGGTGTAAACTGTCCGGCATTGAGAAAGGACTATCACGGACACAGTATGCTCGGCGATACGCCTCTAGAAGGTCCGGTCTCGGGTGTTTTCATAAATTGCTCTAAGCACACAGTTGCCGCATTCCTGGGGGCGGGGGAACATGCGTCGTGGCGGGTCTCGACGTGTGGGTAAGGCCACGGAACGTACGAAAACTCCTCCGGTGTACATAGCTGAGACTTTGCAACTACGACCTGAACAATGCTTGATCTGAATATTCTATGTATTCAGTTCAGTGTCCAAGGAGAAACTACTCGTTTTGGAAAATAGTACGGGACATTCTGATTTATCTTTTAGCGTGGTGTATTGCTGCAGTAGTTTTTTTTTGTCGAGAGCCTCGATGCCCGTGATGGCATCAGCATATCAGACGGGATAGGGCAAAAGCGCGAACGCTTCAAGGGTGGAAAGACTCAGTGAAGAAAGGGGCACCTGGCGTCTGAGGGAATAGGTTGACAGCATGTAACACCGCCGTGAAACAGCGAGATGCAGACGTCATTGAAGCAGCAAGTGAGGAGAGAGAAGCGCATGCATGATTCATATTGAGCAAACCTACGGGAGAAAGGAAGGTGTATGCTATCATACATGACGATAGGGTAACGTGTATAGTGGATAATGATAACGAGGAAGTATCAAAGTCGCACATCAAAGAGAGGAGAGGAAATTCATGCAAGATGCACGCCAAAGCCGAGCAGCGTACACCAAGATGGGAGGAAATCGCGATAGCCAGGAAAACTCTATCATCAGATATGATATACTTCATATGATCATACGAACAAGTGATCGACGTATTAATTGAGGTTGCATATACAGGATGTGGGATGGTGACGTGCACAACGCAGTGACTTCCCTTGCGGAAATACGTTTACGTTCGAGATGAGGGAGACCGCGTGCACGTTCGCAGCTAAGTGACTAAACGGGACTGTGGATGGTAGACTGCCTGAAATGAAATTCACGTGACGAACAAGATGTGAAGCACTGGGTAGAAGTAAGCTGGCGGTCCCCGTGCCTCCTTTCCCTCGTGCTTTATACCACGGTATCGTCCGCTCTCACCTCCGGCGTTCTCCTTGGTATTTCCCTGCGGTATTACCTGCTCTCTTTTAGACGAAATTTGATATTCGCACATGTTTTCGGTATTGCTTTTATTCGTATTTCATACGTTTCGAGTTCGCTTGCATTAATTATCGTTCGGGTTCTTAGCGGATTCCACTCGTCTCTTTCACTGTTGAGTAAGGTAACTAATTCGCAATCCTGCCCAGGATGGTTCAGGGTAAAAAAAGAAAAGCCTAAATGCGAAGAACTTAACAACGTGTGACCGAACAAGCGTGATATCAGACGCCATACGCTGCCGACAGATCGGAGACAACCTTTGAGTCTGTCGTTGGTTGTCACCCCGGCTAATGCTGTTGCACTTAACAGCTAGTACATCTCAATTGTGCGTTTACGTGGGGCCGACAACAGCAGGGCTCTGGAAGATAACGTGGGTCCAGCTGTTCAAATAGAGCGCGACAAGTTTTTGTCCCGTAGCGTGGAGTCACGAACGACGGCTCTGCCATGGGGTGCCACAATGTATTGCACTCAAAGAATGTCGCCTTGACGCGCAGCCTCTAAAGTGCCCCTGCAAATTTGGACAGGCGGGTAAAGGGGTATAGTCGACCTAGCGCTACACATGGGTGGATATTGGTCACGTTTGCAGGCAGGGGCGTTGATTCTCTTCGTACAACACTACGCACTAGTGAGTAACGTTCACCGTTTCGGACCCCAAGACCTCGATGAAAGCTGAACCTTTCGGCCGACAATCATTCTTATCGAAGAGCTCTTTTCCACATATTGTCGACATTTGTTTCGCTCAATTCGTC
The DNA here is from genome assembly GCA_037834295.1 of Postelsia palmaeformis. Taxonomy (NCBI): domain Eukaryota; class Phaeophyceae; order Laminariales; family Laminariaceae; genus Postelsia; species Postelsia palmaeformis. The sequence continues at coordinate 8,769 of JBBMHQ010097083.1, read as the reverse complement.
AGACTTCCAAAAAAAAATTCCCCTCAAAAATATTGGAAGGTTAACGAACTTTTGCTTGCGCAGAATTTCACTAAAAGTGACAGAACGCCTCCGTATATTGCTACATACCTCCAATTAGTTACAAACTTGGGAAATTTTGGACAAAACTCTCTCCGAAAAAAAGATGCAACTAACTTTGTTTCAAAAGCGTGAGGATCCGGAAGCAGGATCATGTCGTCCTCGCACCGTACACCAGCCATATTTTAATCCCCCAATCGCACAGTGATCAATGATGAAGAAATCACTAAGGGCCGTTTTACGGCCGTTTTACACGTTCCAAATATTTGGAACAAACTTCCGAAGTCAAGGCTCAAAGCAGCAGAAAAAATTGAAAGGTGGGTATAGGCTTCCAAATATTTGGAGGCATCTCGTTCCAAAAATTTCAGCTCCGAACGCTTCCAATTTTGTAAAAAAAAACCTAGAAACGCCTTTTTATTAGTTCCAACGAATTGGAAATTTGGGGGTTGGTTCCGAATATTTGGAACGTGTAAAACGGCCCTAAGTATCGAAAGTTATTTCCGACCTCACCGAAGGGTCGCAACAGCAGGTTCTCCCTCCAAAAAGCAAGCAAGCATATCAAAACGAACTCGCGGAATGCTAACGTGCGTCGTTCTATAAGTGGCTACTGCCTGATAGTATAGTAGCCTCTCGAAAGGGTTCAGAAAACATGTCTATCTGTCGGCACAAACCTGCCTGTCTGTCTGTCCGATGATGGCAGCTCAATGATCATCTAAGGACAAATTTGTTCCGAAACGGCGACGCCCATGCGGCACGCATCAGGTCGAAGCTCTCGCGGAGGCGATAGTCATGTTCCAAACTCCACATCTTCGCGCGCCCTGTGTGTGGAGTTATCGGAGTTGACTTTCAGCTTCACGAACGAATGACGAGACGTGAGCATGCCCAAGGCGAGCGGAAATAATGTTCGTCAACTCTTTTTTCAAGTTGAATATATTGCAATTCTGGAACAGCTGTGCTACGAGCCGTCAGCGGCACAGCAGACGCAAAAGCTTTCGTTCGTTTTTTGCCTCTGTCCCGCTTTGCTCCGTCACCTCCGCCCTTGCCCCCTTCTCCCGTCCCTCCCCCACTCGCTGTCTTCCCTGCTTCCCTGTCTACTCCTATCTTGCTGTCTTGCCCTCCCTGGTACCTTGTACCTGGTAGGTATTCTGCTCGCCGAGTGTTACTTTCCGAAAATTATTAGCCCGTTAGAGCGACGCAGTCCCGATTCGGGGACAAACTACTTGAAGCTTGAGTGCTTTGCTCACAAAACGGGACTTCTGTGTCACGAAGCAGTGTATAAATGTCTGTTGCGGGCCGCAGCGTGCCCGTCTTCATTTGTCTCGCAATGCCGTCTGCGTTCAAACTTCATGATATCTATCGCAACAACCTTTTTCCAAATTTCGTGAATCCTCTGGGTATTTATTACGGGGATTTTTCGGTACGGTGAGGCACCCTCTTCTATGGTTAGCCCCCAAAGCAGGGCTGCAGTCCTTTAAGTGCGGTCCCTTGAAGAGCGGGTTTCACGTAAACAGTGCAGTGTTCAGACGAGTAAGTGCGGTCATACATGGTGTTGACATTACGGGGGGCCATAAAAAATAAAAAAAATGTTGTTAGTGAAAATAGCAAAATATGAAGATGTTTGTGTGTACCGTAGGTTCTATTATATGTGGTCCCCGGTAGTAGCATGGATCGTAGTTACTTGTACTAGTACACACGCACTCTGCGATAAGTAGCGGCAACTTATACGTGCTAGCGCAAGGAAGCAGAAAAAGACCTACATGCCCGAGGTGTGACGCATACCAGTTTGAGTTCAGCATGTCCGATGGCAGCAAGTCGCCGAGAGGGGAGGCGAGCGCGCCTACCGCTACGCTAGAGGCTCATGCTGCTTTGATTGCTGCGTTAACACAAGCCGAGGGATATGTTGATGCTGCCAAAGCTGCTGTGCAAGCCGAAGTCGACGCACGCTGTGTATATACCATGTTTCGAATTTGAACGTTGCCTGAGACCAGGTGTGATACAGACTAGATTTGAGTTCAGGATGTGCGACTAGAGGAAATCGCCGGAGGCTAAGGTTAACGCATCTTCTGCTGCACCAGAGACTCATGCTGCTTTGATTGCTGCACGAGCACAAGCGGAGGTCAATGGTCATACTGCTGAAGCTGCTGTGCGAGCGGAGGTCGAAGTCGCATCCTGGTACCTGGTAGGTACACGGACCTCGAACGTAGGGTCCTACGCGAAGGTGATAGCAGTTACGGGAGTACATGTGACACACTCCTAATACAATTGAGTCGTCCGTATTTGTTTTTTCTGCTTGCTAGTTCAGCACAATCTACAGGTTCCCTACCCCTCCCCCTGGTGGTGGAAGCCCTTGCACACAGGACACAGTACACAGCGACCACACAAAAATACAGCACACAGCATACAGTGACCGCAAACAATCACAGCACGCAGCGCACAGCACACAAAACACATCACCAACGGCTATGACCACTGGAAGCGAGCCCTCGTTGGGGTCGCTCGTGGCTCAGACACCCGGGTGGTACAAAGGCATGTTCTTTGAAGTTTTTTGTTCCGAAATTGTCCACGTCATTACCGGGGGAACTAGTAGACTTCAATCTGGAAATTTAGGGATCGAGAAAAATAATAACACGAAAATGGAAGAGGGAAAAAAAAAGAAATACAATCAGGAAAGAAAACACACAAGACATTACCCACAGATTTGAGCGGATTTTGTTGATCACAGACCAAAAAATACGCGGCGTCCCAGCTCCTCATACAACAAACACGTCCAACTATGAACAACATCTGTTCATGTTGGTTGATCTCCAAAGGTATAGACGCAGCTGGCACGGGAACGCGTGGTAGACTCCAGACAATAACACGGATCAGCTCACTATATTATATATCCATGCTGTCGAGCCGACTCGCCTCATATGGAGCTACAACTAACGAGTGAAGCGGTACACATTCTCCCGATCTCCCAATACCCTACTACCGGAATCCCTTCCCAGTTTGGAACTCCTCAGCCTCCAATGGATCTTATGGATTGCGTTCTTGAGTACAGTCAACAGTTTACGAGCACATGTACTTGTGGAACAAGCACGCCAAACGGTTCTATGCCTGTGCAATACCAATTTCTCTGTAGTGGACAAAGTAGCCGAGTTGACAGCAGGAACGACAGCAGGAGTCGTTTGGTTTACTCTACATAGATGCTGCTGTGGACGTGCAGGTCGTACACTCTCTAAGGGTAACGAACGTGTGGGCACTTGTATCGGAACCAAAGCGCATCAGAGTGGCGCATGTGGATCACCGATGTCGATCAATGCAGCCTCTACGGATGAGGATAATAATGACACTACCGCTAAGCCTGGTGGCAACGCCAGCTGTGTGATATTAAATTATACATGGCGATGTTGCCTGCGGGTTACTGTCATAGAAATCAACCTCTCCACCGATGCATGTGTATATGGCCTGTGCTCCAGCGGTAAAGGTGTGCTATGTCCTAGCAGCTATAGAGGCCCTGCGCTTGAATACGCAAACCTCCTAATATAGAGCTACCATCTTCTACCCCCCCCCCCCCCTCCCTCCCTGTGCACAGCGCGTTTCTTACCTTGGACATCTCAAGCAGAAAGGTGTGGTTTTCGTCGGATTTCGTCAAAGTCCGCTCCGTTGTGTCTTACATGAAGTCCGCAACGTCTCTCGTTTAGGCAGTATCCGCGAGATATTGTCGCGAGCACTTTGTTTTATCACATAAGCGTTTTGTTGAAGGACCATCAAAGGAGAGGACATTCAGCAGGAGACTCAACGGGGCCTAATCACGTGGAACCCTTGTAACTTCCGCCATCCTTCTCTTTTCGACAGTATACGCGAAAGAGAGCCTCGAGCACTTTGTTTTATCACATGAGCGCTTTGTTTCGGGACCATGAAAGTAGAGGGCATTCAGCAGGAAAACATACCGGAGTTTAATCACGTGATGTACTAGTCACAGCTTAAACGAACGACATCTTCAGTACAGGGCATAGTTTTATATCTCCACACAAACCAGGCTTGCAGCAGGTTCAGATGCATTCCCGAATGGCCTTATCTGTATTTTAATTTCATACCCTGAATCAACTGTACCTGATGTCACATCTGAGAAAGAAAGACGTTACGTTGCTTGTAGTAATCAAACGGCTATACCTCTCTTTTTCATAGCGTATTTATACACTAATGGCGATGCGCACGCATGCTGGTCGTCTGTGTGATTGTACGGCTTCTCCTGTATACCCATGTCTCAGAACAATACAGCAAATCGAGACGAGGCACGTTGGCGACAAATTCTTTGGTCGTAACCCTCCATTCTCCGGTGAGTATTCACGCGCGATGGCACAAACAAGCTATTTCACTCTGCCACTTGAATTACGGATAAGCTTCGCAAGTTGCTACGGGTCGATTGACCACAGTGACGCAAAAACATTACATAAACACTGTTGCCTCTGCGCCACAACCGCGTAAGTTACTGTACCGCCTCTACGCTTTGTCTGTCGTTTTGACCTCTGCAATTTCCTAGTTTAAAGTTTCATCGGCAGTGTTTTTCCCCCATGCAGTCACCCCTGCTCCAATCGAGGAGGTCGTGCTGGTTGCCCTCCACTAAAGGAGTGCTGCTGTAGACAACGCGTTTTCCGACAGTCTCATAAATATACGCGGCAAAGTCATTCCCCAACAGCAGTATGTTTTCATTTTCGTTCAAAAGGGGGCTTGAGCCAGTGCTAGGATCGTCTCAAGATCCAAGTTCTTCCGTCTGTATGTTCTTATCCTAGACTGTCCGCGCTTGTTTACTTAGATCCACGCAGCCCGCTTGGGGCGAAAGCTCAGGAAGCGGGTATTTCGCCTGGTCGATAAACTCGCGGGTTGCTGAAACTTTCCGGCCCACCCTCCGTTTTTTACTGTCGTCCCGGAACCTACGCGGAAGTTACAGAGCAGTATCTTGCCGGCTCTCGATATGACCACATCGGGTTACAAAGCACTCTTTTCGAAGATACCGTCCAGCACACACCGGTAGTCATAGCGTGTGACCCACCCTTCTTGGGTAAAGCTGAACAGCTCGCGGCGCTTCGGATTTATGACAAGCAACATCTGCTCAGTGGGACACAATATTCGGCGTGCGCTCCGCCGGCGTTGCAGGGATGCGAGAATATTTTACAGTACAACTATGGCCATGTACGGCATGAGAATACCCCCACCCGTTAGATTTCCCTGAGACTATCTTTATTGTACCCTTCCGCATTCATCGTTCATGACACCCCCCCAACACCTTCAAGCTAGCACGAACAACAATGGCAGTAGTGACTCGCTCCCTAGGTCGACAAACTTCCACCCTCACCCTGCTGCTGTTGTTGTGCTGCCTGCTGTCTCACGAGATGACACTGAACCTCCCCCGAACGCAAGCAGATAATCTGCAGAACGGCTGAATCCCTCAATGTTGTAGCCCCGTACAGACAGCTGTGCGCCTCGGACAGGCACGAGCGTGACGCTAGGAGCAGATAACATGTGCTGGACTGGAACCCATTGGGCTAGGAGTAGATAACATGTGCGTCTAGCATGATGCCAAGCGTAAACCATCGCAATTTTCCACGTAGCCCGCTATCACACAATATTTGCATCGATGAACGAAAAAACGTTGATTTCCACCGTCTACCATGTGATCGTCGCAATCGTCGTCTACGAGAGCCAAGTATTCCCTGCTCCGTCGATACAGCTCGCCCGTCGCTGGGACGCTCAGACGTCCGCTCTGCGTCCTCGTCACGCACACGCCCCCGGGTCCCCGCCCGGGAAAAGCACTGGGTCTCGTCGTGGCTGATCTGAGACCCACAAGAGGTGTTCTTAATTTACCCTACGCCGTCGATACATGTCGAGGTTGTTGTCTGGGCCTTGTACACGCTGCTGGCAGTACGCCTGGTTGTTTCTAACACTCTCTGGAACGGCCGGGGTCCGTGCATCTGTTTTTTCGGCAGCCTGTCGGGCATGGTTGGGTGGCGAGAGAGAGAGAGCGAACACAGTCCGGGAATATATCCAACATCGTCAAGTGTGTTTCAAAGGTGTCTGGACTTTAATACGTAAGAAAAGTCTATGGTTGGGCAAGTTCAACGGCAAGGCTGTATCGTATTCAGGTTTGAAGAAGGCCCCGCACATAGTGACCTTTTTATCTCACCCCCCAAAAATTATATTTGATGATATATTGCAATAACAAAAACGAGCAATCCCGTCACCTCAAGTGTATGGTGAAAGAGAATGGAACAAAACTGCATGTATGTACTCGCACTCCGACGAAGTAGGTCAGTTTATCGGTCATCGTGCCCCGTCACTCAGGTCTTATCGGGCCGAGACGTACAAACCCCGTTGTATCGCCTCTCCATTGGATGGTGCCGTGCCTGGCTGGTCTGCAGGGTGGAGGCTACCGCGGATTTCAAAACCAACATGTGACAGATACTTTCGGGCCTGGGGACAGTTCCGGTATCAGAAATGCCTACGTAGACGTTCAAAACTCTTCAGCCCCTATGTGTCGGTGCTGTGTCGGTGACTACCTGGCGACAGGGAGAAAGGTGTGTGCATGGTTAGCCCTCCGCACGAAATCGAGAAAGGGGAGGTCGACCAGACACCTGGCAGTATACGCGAGTTATCCGCGAAACAAATACATGGGTGATCAATGACTCCTGTGGATAACGCAGCGTAATATATACTCAACAGTCCTCGCGTTGCTTTATTGTCACTGCGGTCGGAGCACTATACGTGGATATTCAGAGTACGATGAGTATATGCGGACGAAACATGCCGACTGGGTACCAACTTGGCCGTTTTTGTGGTTGATCATGCAGAAACCTCGAGGTGTTTCAGCTTTGTCAAGATATTGTTCAGATGCAGACGGAGTCAGCAGGTGTCTACCCCTCATGTCGGGAGGGCCCAAGTCGATCAATTCGAAGTTGTGTGTCTTGAAAATATTCTGCATGCGCCCCTGCCTCTACTGGAGATGTTTGATCGGAACAGAAAAATAGACATCGCTTTTCCAAGACGCTCCGTCTACTTCGGCTGATTCGTGTTTTCACGGAGATCGGCCGCTGTGATTCGAAACAGGATCATCAAACAAGTTTGTGTTTTCATGAAGAATGATCTCCCGCATGTTTTGAACAGAGGCCTGAACCTCGACTGCAGTAATGGTGGGTCGATATTGATTGATATTTGGGGTGCACAACACAAGAGGGCTTAAAACAACCCCCAACCGAAGGGTGGCACTCAACTCGTGCATACCTGCAGCTCCTTACAGGAAACTGCAGCCCGTACAACCGAAAGATGCTCCTGATGGAGCGAGTGTGAGGGCAACTGGTGCGCCGCACAGGAGTCTGAGGCAGTCAAATACGACTGACGAGCGAGGTGGTTTCGTGCGTTGGAAGTTTCGAACGAGCTCGTGGCGACAAATTCTCGCCGAAATGGTTCTGTCCACGCAAGGAAGGGAACACAGGATAATGACTACAACACCGAAGTGGCCTCCAGTCTAATATTATCGTTGTTCCCCAGTCGGATGATCTGCGTGTAGAGTATTAACTGTAATCCATGAAGATGCTGCGGGAAGTGAACATCCGTTGCCATGATGGGTATCAAAAAAACGTTTTTGAAATCAACGAAAAAGGGTCAAAAAGGGCAATGATATCAGGACTCTTGTATATATATTTCCTTCAGCTATTCTACAGCTACTTCTAATCATGGTTGCAAACCCATTGATCTGAAAAAAGTCCAAGCCGTATGTACATTTATTTGTTGCCGAACTGCTTGCGCGCGGGTATTTGACCACATAATCCTAAAGATGCAGGCGTCCCCTTGAGCGTAATGTGATGTCTAGTAGTGAAGAAAGTGCTGCAATGCTGTCTTCGCGATAGGCGATAACTTTCTCCCAACGACATCCGTTGTGACCAGAGCTAAGTGGGATACCGTCTCCAAGAGATACAGAATACATACGATACCCACTGTGTGGTTACATGCAGTGACATTGCGTACAAAGTATCATATACCAGGTAACAGATCACGACAAGCAGTATGATGAGGACGTCAGTTCGTGCTAGGCGCAAAACGTTTCCAATGAATGGGAATTGGGACACAGGACCTGTTCGGCTCAGTCACGGCATCTCGACAAGTGTTTATAATCCAGCGTATGGCGCGTAGATGGCCTGCGACCTGCGGATAGCTGACAGGATAGACTCCGGAGCGGACAACTTGTTTGTCGTTAGAAGGTGTCCACCTAGCTGGTACACTACTACTGTAGCACGGCTGTTGTGCCGTGGCTTTATCGGAGGCACAAAATGGTTCAAATTTTCGGGAACGAGAAGCACCGCGGAACCCGGGTTCGAGACATTTTTTGCCTGATGCCGTCTTGGCCCCCGTTCAGTGTCAGAGTGAAAGCAGCAACGCCAACATAAGAGAAAGTGGCGCAAAAAGGGGCGTATAATCTTAATACTAAAAACCAACAATATCAGCGGCAGCGCCGGTGGATGCCTGGTACATCAAGTTTGAAAAACAAATTAAATTTATACCTACCGTAGGCTGTTGGTTTGACAATTTCCTCGAAATTTCGTCTTGCAGGCTTGGTGTGATCCGCGGACCGAACCGTGCTACGGGGCGTTCCTTTTTAGTGTCCTACACAGCACATCATACCGGTCGCCCCGGTAGACCAGTGGTCAGCTTCAAAGACCATTGGTATTGGTA
>JBBMHQ010097082.1:0-38196 GCA_037834295.1 Postelsia palmaeformis | reverse complement strand
CCCCTTCGTTGATCGTCGGCATCAGCCTCATTGCAACTACTGCCCTGCTGCGATCCACTCAGTAAATCCGAGCAACTATACTCACCCTGGGAGACACGTCACGAACAACAATATGAAAGGTCAGCCAACCTGAGACATGTGTAAGGAGCTTGTGCTTCTAGGGTCTGAGGGTTGAAGCCTCCCGTATCCCTCTCCGACTACGAGTGAGACCCACCGGGTTCGCAGCACAAGTAGCCGGTGCACCCGGGGATAGTGCCGTGCGTGTGCGGCACACCCATGTGCGCTGTGTTGCGGTGGCTGGTTGTGTTTGTCGGAATATTCCACCTTCTCCCAGAATATTTTTTTCATACGTTCCCAGGCTGACATATGTCCCTGCAATCGATTCTGTGTACTTGCACGGAGTACGGACCATCGCCCAAACAACAGCTAAAGTGTACAGAGCGTGCTTTCCTCCAGCTTTCTACAGCCCAATACCCCTGCCGGACAGCAGTACAACAGTGGCGAGCGCACCTTGCGCATAACGATGATCGTACTGCTGCTATCAAGGATAATATATCGAAGATTTCGATCATTCGCTACTTGACCACGCCACGACCTCAACATCATCCTCACCTCTCTTCCTCCTGCTTCTTCTGCATATTATTGTTGTGTGTGATCCACAGTTCCACTGCTCCAGCTGCACTCGCACAGTGCGCCAATAGCATCAGAAGGCAGGGTGTTATGTGCATGCGGAAGATCAGCGCCATACGTTCAGTACTAGTGCTCGTTGTTGTCGTCAGCGGCATCTTGGCTCATGCACGCGCACCTTCCGCTGTGAATGTGTGGCCGACATTCCTTTTTTTTGTGCGGATTACCCAAGATGTCTTCGTCGACTCGAGTACAAGTAACGCAAATCGTTCGTACAAGCATCGTTTACAGCAGCGTTTGTGAATAACATACTGGCAGTAGTTACTGACTGCTGTTTGTCCTACACTCCTGACCGATAGATTACAGAGCCAGGGGAAAGAGGATCAGTACACGTAAGTCCCTTTCTTTGTCGGAGTACACGTACCTTCTGCTGCGTTCAGGCATCAGACACCGTGGCATTCTACAGCAGTACTGTTGTATTTGTAATCGTACATGTACGAGCTACTCCACTCTTTGTTGTAGGAGATCCTGCAATGTGATTTAGATGGCGTAAGCAACACCACTTGCCAGTTGTACTAGCACTGCTCTAGCGTAGATGCCATACTACTGTTTATGACGAAAAATTGTTTTTGAGATTAGATTCGCACGAACCACGTTTGTTTTACTTCACTTTTGACTTTTTTTGCACCAGTGCATCTATCTTGCACATCTGGACGTATACCACAATCCAAGCTGTGTGTGTGTATTACAAGATTTGTTCGAGATATTGTTGGTGTAAAGACTTCTTACGCTTTCGCTATTTTCGGGGCCTAGGCGTATTTTTTCGGGCTCGCACTAATCCGGGGCTCTCGCCACTACTGATGTCGTGGGTACTCCCTATATTGCTTCAAATACCTCGGGGTTCTGTACGACGGGTACTGGGAGTACTAGTCTAGCAGTATTTCGTCCGTTGGTAGCGAACTCGCAGTGTTTACGTACTTAAAAACACTCGAAATACCCTGTATACTTCGAGTATGACGCAAACTTCGACCGTCTGCGCACCGTGTCGACAAATTCTCTGGCCATTTATCTGTACTAAACATTCCCAGATGGTTCCACGAGTAGGAGTCGGACCAAACTACTCTTGCCGCTGGGGATAACCCGGGTACTTAGCACTGGCAGTATTTCGAGATACTATGCACTGCTAGATATGTGAGTGTTTCAATACTGCGGGTACATATTTGCCTGTGGTCCTCTCGGCGTTCAGTACTGAAGTCGCATTTTTTCGGTCGACAGTATTATTAATATTACTCGGACTTCGATCTTTTTCTCCAGCTTTTGTCTGTGAAAAAACACATGTTACCCTGAGCATGAAGACATATTTACTTTGTAGGGGTTTTCTTGTTTGTGAAGCTTGCTATCCGACAATATCAGGCATGAGCTTCGAAGTTCATCAATCCCAACATTCATTCCTGAAAGAAGCAATCCCCGGATTCAAATGAAACCCACACACGAGGTGTTCATATGCCTTCTATGTCTACTTTCTTTCCTGCTCTTTCTACCATTATCTGTGTGTTGTCTCTGCTCCCTCCTACATATTTGTATATACTCGTTACTTTTCGGTCTTCAATCCCAAGCCGCATCCAAGCCGCATCTCCGCGCCATCGGTGTGAGCTCATCCACCCCCCTGCTCCTTCTCGATTTATGACCAACAGCCCTCACCCTAAGCTGGAGTCTAAATCGCGATGCCCTCCGTAAGATCGGGACTGCGTATACAGTATATAGTTCCTACTATATCTTACTCCGCCGGTCGCAAAGTATTATGGCGCAACCTCGACGTCACGCAACATGTTTGTATTTACGTTTACGCCGCATATACATTTACCTCATCGCCCAAATTTTATGTTCAGGATTAATATTGACTTGCCGATACCCTGTTTATATCGTGTTACAGTAATAAAAGTAGTAGTGGTCCCACACTATTTCCGCAAACAATTTAGTCTGTCCTGAAAAGAGAATGTGTGTGTTCTTCACGTCAATTATCGGTGGGTACAGCAACTACTCCTAAACAGGTGTGCAGTGATTTCATACGAGTGGCGATTTGCTCTCGCGCCACCTTTCTAGGCATCTTCGGGAGGGAAACCATGTATTTAATATAGCTGGTGGGGACCTCTGAAACGTTTGTCTTTTGCGCGTGCCTTTTAGTGAGGCAGACGGCGTTTTCGTGGAAAAACGCATACACCGGTAGCAGGGGAGTTGGTCGAAAGCAAAATTTCGTCTCGGAACATCTCGTAACCGAGACTTGTATACAGAGGCGTCACCCTGATAATTTAAGGCTCTGGAGAGCCACATGCCGCCGCAGGGAGTGACGGTGTCATATACCGATAGCTTACGGTGGTGAATATGAATACCAGGTAGCCGGCAAGATGGTTGTCTGTGGGTTTTATAAAGGCCGATGACGCTCGTGAAATGGTGTTTTTTTTTTCATCTGCCCACACACTGCAACAAACTGTACTTTATTCATCAGTACAAATAATACAAGGGAGCAATGGTTGCTCCGAGGTTGTGCGCTCTGTACGTTTTGACACCGTATTCCATTGTTTTTATATGCCTAAATAAGCAACATAAGCTGTGAGTTCAGCCGATCGATCAGTACTCAACTTTGAAAAATAGTTTATGCATGGGGCACGTGGCTACCGTTTTATCCTAACTACTTGCATGGGCAAATACAGCAACCGATCGAGAACCAAATATTTTTATGGAAGCTTTAGCTCGAGATTAATGTGTTCTGTTCTGGTATACCAGGTAAATTTAGGCCACGTAGCAAGGTTCGTGTATTCAGCCGTGCGGCTGGGGTAGTATGCGGCCTGATTGATCCTGGGTCAAATTGGACGGAAAACGTCGTAGTTAATCGTCGGCCGCTGGTATGAACAAATGTCTCACATCGAGAAGTGCGATACGCGTATACTGTATACGGTTGTTTGGAATATATATGGTGAAAAATATCTACGTTTGATGTTGCCGTTTCGACGGAGACAGGTCCAAGCTGCATAAAGCTATATACTGTAGCCAATAGGAGGCGACGGGGCGCACTGAGAACATTCCTTTCGCATTTCGAGATACACCGTGCACTCCGAGGTGCGTGCTCGCAACCTGTCGAGCAACCGCTGAAGACAACGCGGTGGAATGGTGCGTCGCCAAGAGAGACGCTTTGATACTGGGTATTATAGTTTGGCCGCTCGAAGCCACTTGCCCGAGTGTTTTTCTTCATATTTTTCGGTCATAAATGTCCAAGCTGGAAAAACCTAGAAACAAAGCTCAATATTCGCCTATTAATAGCGCAACACTTCATTTGTTCAAGACAGCCTACGCCTAGCGTCGTCCGATGACGGTGTCACTAGTCGATTATAAGGCTTGCTCAGATCCAGAGGTGTTTGCTGTCTTCGGGACCCTACTGTTCATACTATCAAGAATTCAAATTTCACACGTTTGTATGGGTTTGGGATGTGGACAGCCGTGGGCTCTTCGTTAGCAAAGTGGTTTTCCGCTCAACTTTGAGTGGGAAACAGAGTGTTTGCCCTGCAGCAGTGCCGTCGCTGTTGTATTCGAGACAGAAGTACCCTCTTATCGAAAACAAAAAAAAAACATATTTTGTGGCGAGTAAAGTGCTGAGACCGATAGACCAAAGTCCGATACACAGTTTCGGACCAATACTCGACGCGCTTCGCGCGCTCGAAGCTGGCCCACTGCAGCGGCAGCCGCCAGGGTCGTTTCTACAGGTGAAAGTGCGCTGCCCTGCGTTTTTTAGTACAAGCGCTGTTGGTTCCTTGTGTACTTCGCGGGTGCCGTGCGGAAGGCTATGCCCATGAAAACCAATGATGTTGTTTTTTCATGAGAATGCGCCACGTATAGAGGAACATAATACAGTGATTGATGTCTCCGCGGATCGGAGATATATATTAGCGCCAATTGATTTGAGGATCCATGCGCACGTGGTTGTGACAGGACCGATACATGCCTTCCGGAAGTTCCACACTAGACCGGTCGCCCGTACAAGTTGAAATGTCTACTGCGCACTGATGTCGAAGCCGACCAATCGGTGGTGATGTCGAAAGCCCAGACGAGTAACCGACCTACCAGCAAACCACAACGACTTCCGCCGGACCCCAAAACTAAAATCAACGCAGATGCGGATTCAAAAATTCACGGCCGTCCGAAGGCACACAGACAAGCAGCTGTTGTTGTTCAATGTCGTCTTAGGAGACACCTGGTCAGGTCTTTGCATATGTTGGCCAACCCATACGAGTACCAATACGGGACTCTTGGGAACTGAATTTGTTCAAGATCACGGACCGAACACGGATGGAACTCATGTAGCAGTACGTAGTCCTCAGAGACATGCAATGCGCCATAGGCAGTTAGTGTAGACGAAGGTAGGTTGAGCTACCCTCGATCAATAGACTGCTGTTGTACAGATGTACGTGATGCCGCAGCTCTCTTAATAACCCGTGCTGTAGAGGCGTTGTTGCACTAGTTCGTGGTCGAGATGCCGCCGTCATCCTGAGAGAGTATGGTGCATTTTTGCCGCCTTCCAATGTATTTCAGCTATAATAATAGTAGTGGCCTCCTGTGCAGCAAGTACGTATGCAGTTGCTGGGGTTTGTTCTCCGAATAATAATTGTCCTTGTTGGGTTGAGGTGTAGGCTGATGGGCGTCTAGGAATCGTGAATATAGTTGACATATTGAACCATTCGACGAAGATCTGTGACGTGTTTAACGTATACTTCGTAATTTGGAGTTAGAGTAGGAGGACCGACGGGGCGTCATGCTACAGGTGGCGAAGGTTACCACCCTCGACATTCGCCGAAATTTGCCAGACGTGCAGGCTTACAGACAGCCATGAACCTGAAGTTGAAACAGATGAATACAGATCTAAGCATAACTGATAGCATAAAAAAATCGTAAACACATAATTGAAAACGTCATGCAAACACACAAGGCGATTGCCGTTGTGACGGCATGACCGCCCGGCCATGATGCCGTCTCACTGATATTCGAAGGCCTTTTAACAATATAGTTTGTTCGTCGCAGTTTGGCACGTCCAGTAGAAAGGGGGCAAACTGGTGTTTTCTTGACAGGCTCATGTCAACAAAATTTCTCTATAAGTAGCATGGCCAGAAATTTCATGTACGCTGATGCTGACAACGGCGCTCCTTGAGGTCTACGGTATCCAACAGGCCGAAGCCTCACCGACTACACATGACCTTACCGAGCTCCCAGCACAAGTAGTCGGTGCACCCAATGGTAGGGCACAAGATGTGCACAGCACGGCCCACCGGCACGAAGTTGTTGGGGCACGGGTGGTACGAGCACAACGCCTCGCAGGACTGGGATGACGCCGAGAGTCACCAAGACTGTGACAAAAGGGAAGAAATCGCGCCATCCTATTTGAGTCTTGTGTCATGATTGCAATTTTCCGACTGTGTGTTGGTCTTTGTAGAGGTAGGACGACGTTGGCAAAGAGGAAATACAATAAATATTATTTGTCAGAGAATATCGAAGAGGTTCCGTAGTGCAACTTTTCGACGACATCAGCAGGGCCGCAATGGCTAGCGCAAGAAGAATATCCCAGATCGAAGAGAATGGTGGCTATGCCATCAAATTTAGTTTTAGCCATCTTCTTAGCCTGGTTGGATGAGTTAGATTTAAGACTGGCGGGAATTCCCACAAAAACGATTGAATCCGAGGCATTAAATCGAACTTTGCTTCTACGATACACAGAAATAAGTCTGTATGTTTTCAGACAGGAGCGAGCTACTACGTACTCTATGAACAGGAAATGGTACCGGTGAGCGGCTTATGTGTCGGACAAATAGCGATCAATCAAGGTACAGATGAACTCAGTTCTGCTAAATAATGCCAGTACGACAGCATACGAATCAGGCATTGTAACTCTGACCTATTAATCTTTAAATTGCACAAAACACGGCGGGTTTCCGGTAGTAACGGACTTCGGCGTGAACGATTGTTTCACCGATATTTAAGATACACATCGTGAATGAGGCAGTAGGAAAATACCAGACAATGATGGACATACTGCAGGCATGTACCACGATTTATGAGGCTATGTAATGACTATCCGATGCCCTGTCGGGGTCTATATCGCAACGGTATACTCCGTATCTCTCTTGTCGGCTAGCGCCAAACATACCACTTCACCCGGTTTCTCAACGGAAACTGTCTTTAGCATTCCCTCGAGCCGTGCAGTAGACACGTTCTGTATAGAGCGCGACGATTTAATACCAGGTATAATTTGTTCAATGCCTGGGTTCGTCGACACCCGGGCAGCAGGCTCATCTACCCGATATTGTTACTTCTATTGTTTTTTGCATAAGCCTGCCAGCGATACACGGAGGCACACGCGGACATCAAGCAAAATCTGACTCATCAAAGGCCCTGTGAAAGCGAACAGTGTGTACCTCGTGCTACGCATTATGCCTCTGCACCACTGTGTATACTCTTATCAACGAAGAGGTCTGACGCAGAACGACGCGATGAAGAGTCGTTGTAGGTGGCGCCGTCGCCTGGATTCCAGGTGCACCCCTAGCTGGCAGGCATTATTCTTCCGGATGGAAGTATTTCAAGGCACGGAGTTATAGTCTTTGCGACGCGGCATTTATTTGATGTGGCCCCTACTGCTGACAGGGAGGTTCTCTGGCCAAACTTTAGGGCTGTGGCAATCTGTGGGCTTTCCGCCTCGAACTAACCCCGGCGAGAGTCGCATCAAGTTTTCTATGTCACAATAAATCACCACATATTCACTCGTTCTTCCGCGAAGATGCTTCTTGAAAAGCAGTTTCCGCGATTGTTTTGTGTGGCAGTCCCCTTGGTGCTGCCGTAATTCAGTCGTGGTTTGTTCGGCATCGAAGCAAGTTGCCATCGTGATGTTCGGAGAGTTTATCGCGGTCGTATGGTAGGTTCAAGAAACCATGACTGCACTCATACTGCATAAAGATAATAGCGTAAAATGGAAAAAAATTGCTATGTGGGATTGTACTTCCGCCAGTGGGGAGTAGCCGCAGGTGTGAGCGTCAAGTTCAAACCGCCTCACGTATCGTGGGTTCCGCTGCAGCATGAGTATCCACAACAACGTGAAAACCTGAAGCGGCAAAAAACAAAATTGCAGGCAAATATCGTCGAGAAGGCTACTTGGTGCAATCCATTTTATAGAGTATCGATAACAGGCAGGATTTACCGCGCAGGTTAAGAGCTTGGGATGCCATAAATCTTGCTCAACACCACCAGACATGCCGTGTCCGAATACCAGCCAGGACGTTCGGTCTGCCACTTTCATGACAATGTCCGTGACTGAAATACTGAACTCACAGCTACAGTAAGTAGGGCCGACAACGCCAAAGTAGCGGGTGAGCCTACGTTTTAAAAACCAATATTGAATTATGGACCTTAGGAACAAGTTCAACATTGAGCGAAGATTTCCTAGATAGACTAGAGCTTAAAACAATCGGGAAGCCTCCCAGGAGAAAGAACGTATCGTCACATGTACGGATAAAAAAGTTGTTTGCCCGATACCAACACCCATACTCCAAAGTCTAAACTACTCCATCTTCGAGGGCTAGCGCTGGATCTGTATCAAACGCGAGTGAATTACTGTGGTACTCGTACTGTTTCTCAGTGATTCACGTCAGCCCATCAATGATTTGCCATACACATGCTTCGCGGGAGCCTGACTGTTGGTTTGTTAGGGAATCAGGTCAGCCAGACAACCAGAACGCTCAAACAAACCAGCCCAAAGAACAACAAAGCTCCTACTTTGCATTGTCTCGAGTCTGGTAAAAGGTTTGTATACAGGTTGGAGTACCAAACGCCATTGGTCCGACAACCACAAAAACGTTTCATTCATTCGGAGGTGAATATCGGCGAAACATAGGCGATAGCGAAAAGTGCTTGTTCAAAACCAACAATTTACCGTTTCCAAGTCTGGAACCAACCAGTACCTTTGGGACGAAGCCATTGTGTTGAGACGAACTTCTGTTGAAGCACTACATGCACGGCCACGCTCCACAATGTACCAGTGTAACAGCTGGTTCGACCTGTTTTCAAGATGCAGAGCTCGTGCGCGATGCGAATGACAACAATCGTGAGATTGTTGTCGCTAGCTAGCGATGTACAGCAACAAACAGAGAAATATGGCGAGGAGAACCAACTTTTCACAGAACCCTGAATTTGTTTTTGCCCGACCCCGACAACAGTGCTCCAAACGCTCAAGCAGCCGAGCTTCGAAGACGACGTGTGGCTTGTATTCGACTGGAAGTGAACTAATGCTGCACCTCGGTGAAAGTTCACGCCAGTATCACCAACTTTTATGACGTCCCACGAATGATTCGAGGGTGCCTGGCGGTGTG
Organism: Postelsia palmaeformis; assembly: GCA_037834295.1. Lineage (NCBI taxonomy): Eukaryota > Phaeophyceae > Laminariales > Laminariaceae > Postelsia > Postelsia palmaeformis. The sequence continues at coordinate 29,167 of JBBMHQ010097082.1, read as the reverse complement.
CTTGTTGGCGAGACAGACCTACGTCTGGGCACCGCGTCCAACTCCCTGATGATCCCCACGAGCCGATCAGTCTAAGGACAGTGATCGTAGTCTTATCTCTAGCGAGCTAGCAAGGTGTTTGGGAAGTGTCTTACACCAAGGTAACACTACCGACAATTATACGGGATAGCCTTGAAGCTTTTAGAAGACACAAGTAAGCACGGTGCCACATTGAACACATATATGAATGTTTGTCGTATTGTGACCGAAGGGGTTCGGGCAACGTCAATCCTCACTATTTAATACCCTGGTAGTGGATTTGTGTCTCCTGCGTCCTACATCGCGATTACCGATGCAAACTAAGTTCTAAAAAATGCTGTAGTCCGTGATGATGCCAACCCGAAAAACGTAATTTTAGGTCATTTCATGTTGTTCTACCTGCGGTCTATTTTGTGTTTGTTCGGTGTTGGTTATTATATGTTCAAGTATAAACTGTACCTGGTACCAGGTATATATACTAGACATATTGGTTGAATATAGTCTGTTCCGTCTCTGGTGTACCAGGTATATTTCATGGCGGTACGAAAAAACGCTTCAACATAAATGCTTGATGCCTCCCGAATTCAACCATCTAACCATCTTAGGACTGCAGTCCAGCTCTGGGAACATGCCCCTCCAATTCGAAGAAGGTTGTCCCCATAACGAGACTGGCGGACCAAGACCTTGGGGCAAATTGTCGAACAAGGCCGCCATACAGACGGGTGCAACCATCCCCCATTGTGGGGGGCCATAGTAAATAGGACCGAGAATTGTCACAATGAAGAACGAAGATGTAGGTGTCTGTTTTGTTCGTAGTTCCTCCTTAACACTGCCCCCCGATATAGCAGGTCCCCTCGATCCGTGAAGCACGAGCGCAGCAGCACCGTAAGCTGGTTAGGATTCAGGTACCAAAAATTGACGACCGAGAAGCGGCGAGAACGTTTCTACGGGTTGTAGACACAACACATGACACATTAGACTGTTGCACTGGTAGTTCAACCACAGTTGGGATGAGTGCAAGCAATCTCCCCGATTCGGATGAGGGTCGGGCTAGCAGCTTCTACTCAGGTGGTACCCCGCTTCCCGTTCAGCGTGTTCCATCGACGATACTTATACTGGAAATGGTAAAGCAGCAGCAGGAAATATTTTTTGGCGTTCGAACAATAGGCATTGAGTTGGAGTAAAATATATCGCCGACGCTGCCTCCCAGGCTCTGAGCGTGTGCGCAGGTCTTAGAAATATGACGACGTTCAGATCATTTTTCGTCGGAGTAATAGATGCCTAGTAGGCTTATTTTTGCTAATCAATTTCTTTTATGGAAGAAAAAGCCCCTGAGCATGCACTCGGGGGGACTTGAACCCCCGAAATCAATTTTGACAAGCGCGCGGACTACCCATCAAGCCACCGGGGACGCCATTGCTCCACGTAAAACACGCGATATAGACTTTTTTCAAATGCAGGCCAAGGCATCACAGAGTACATACCTGGTACACTCCACATATTTGTGAGCGTCAACTGTGATATCGAGGACTTTTTCTGAGCTTATATCCTAGTTTTTTTTGTACCTCGGTCGCACGTGTAAGATACACGTCTAGAAAATGACAGCGCAGAGTACTGAGCTGGTGTGGTGTGTCTTGATTAAATGCTGGGACGTCCAGAGGCGAAAGCGCCCTGCAAATCGTCGGGCGCTGGTCAACGATAGTCTACTCATTTCAAGTCGCACGTATAGTGTTCGGTTCTTTGTCCCTAAAAGATCAAGGCTTTCGCTCGACGTTGACGTCTTGACACTGACAGGCTTAAGCGTACGCGACTATGGGTCAGCGTTTGAAACACACTCTCACACCGAGACATCCATCTCACTTTGTGATATGTGCATTTGCGTCCATGCTATTCATGGGTGTATCAGAGACCGTCGAGCCGGCACGGTGGTGCACTCAAAACGGCCACATCTCCAAGAGAGTGAACTAGCTGCAGTGAGCCTTCTAGGTGAAACATTAAACTTGACAACTGTTCAGCTGTCGACGAGGTGAATATCAGCCCACCGTACCTACAGCCCTACCGGAGTCATGTTCACAAACATTCAGCTATGTGCCCTGCGCTACGATGTAAAGTTATTGTATGTTGGTCGAGAATATCACGCAGCTGCTGTGTGAAGGGCTAGCTAGGCCATTGAGTACAATGTATTATTGTTGTCATGATGATACACGGTGTCTCAAGCGATGGTATAGATATCGTCTCAAATGGTCCGGAACGCGTCGCAATGTAGGAGGGAGTAGGGGCGATGAGAATGCCCGAGCCCTTCCACGCGGGGTTGTGGCAGCATCAGCGCATGCATTTCTTCCGAGAGTGCAACACTACATCGATGATCCATTGAGATTTGGATGTATAATGCGTTTTTGAAGTTTGAAACTGGCCAACTCATTATGATGAAGGTAATGCCCCAACCAAATAGCCAAGACAAAAAAAACACCAGACGGGACTTTCACCCAGCACACAGGCATTATCACGAACCACCCCTACCAGCAATGCCTCTGTCTATCAAGCAGTCACACGAAAAAACACAGCTATCGTACAAAGTAGCACTCGGCAAGGGACTGCCAACAAACAACGAGCTCGTTCAGATGCATCAAGTGCCGACACATAAGTACATGTGCCACTACAAATAAAAAAAAGAATATTTTCTTTTCGATTGCACCAGTCGGGAACGAGTGAAAACAATAACAATCTATCAGATTTTCTCCGAGGCGTGCAACGCGCTATACAAGCGGTGCGTGTAGCCGAAGGTATGTAAGGGCTCCCCTCGATCATCAGACTGCTGTTGTACATCAGGTGTACATGCTGCCGCAGCTGTCTTCACAACCTGTGCCGCAGAGACATTGCACAAGTTCGTTGTCGAGATGCCGCCTTCATCCTAAGAGGTTATAGTGCAGTATTTGCCGTCTTCAAGTATATCCCAGGTAGAGGTAGCCTCCTGGTAGTGAATGAATAGGTAGGCAGTACGGTGGTGGGGGTGTCAGAAGTGTATCAACGGTTCTTGTTGGGCTCTGTACTTGAACGTTTTGATTTCATTCTTGCGCCGAGATATGAACTGGTGGCCGTGGAGGAATCTTGAATATGGGGCACCTCATAAACCGTTTGAAACATTGCTATGGTGTGTTTGAACCTGAGGTTCTGAGATTTCAAAATGGACAGGTTTACTAATTGATGTCAAATTGTGGATACACGATTGCCGTTGTGATAGCATGGCGACCTGGCCACGATGCGATATGACGGGTTTTTGAGTGCCTGCCAATGGCACGGTGAAGTTCGTCACACTTCGTTGCGGCCACTTCAAAAAATTCAATCAGGATTTCCTGACAGCATCATGACGATAAAATGTGTCTATATCATGCGCAGAAACCTCATATCCCATGGCACCGATCAGGGTGCTCCTTGAGGTTTACGGTATCCAACAGGGCAACGCCCCTTCGACTACGAGTGAAACTCACTGGGCTCGCAGCACAGGTAGTCGGTGCACCCAGACGTAGGGCATAGGATGTACGCAGCGCCGTCCACCGGGACGAAGTTGTTGGGGCACGGGTGGCACGAGCAGAACGCTTCGCAACACTGCGACACCTCGCACGGGTCGTCGTAGCACTCCACCTCGTGGGCGTTTTTGGTTGGGGTGTAGCCATTGGGGCAGCCGATGGAGTTGCAGAACAGATCGCAGCACTGTGACACTTTGAGCTTGCCGTTATTGCACTTCACATTCTGGGCGTCGTAGATCGGAGCGTAGCCGTTGGGGCAGCCGATGAAGTTGCAGTAGCGGACCTAAAGAGGGAGGAATGGTATGTATGCCCAGGGTCGCCATCGAATATCCTGTCGATGGCTAGATGTTCTGAAGTAATTGTTGCCTCTATTTTGATAACCGGGACATTTCAACTATTGATTTGGGACACAATGACCTCGGGCTGATTTCGTCAGTTTTCTACGGAAGATAAAATGTTCAACGAAGGTTCGCCAGAAGTGCGCGATTGTCTGAACGTCGATCATCTGCGTGGAAACAATGATCGGGTAGATTAGCTCAACCATTCACGCTAATCCTAATCGAACAGGCATTGATTCGCACATGTGCTTACGGCGTGACGAAATCGACACCACACCCGGCACCGCTTTCTTACGTGCCATTGTTGACGGCAAAACAATTAATCGATGGATGTTTTGCTCAAAGAGGGCTCGCGACATATACTTCGGGACAGGAGTTGAGCACAGGGCAAGCGCTTCCCTCTTGTTCGATGCATTTCTAGCTCGATGGTATGCGCACATGTTAACGTCAAGCCGTTTCGGAACCGAACGCGCATGCATACCCAGGATCAGGTCAGGGTTGGTGGTGATACAGGATAATCACGTAAGGAGGACTCCTAAGATTCGTGCATGGATCTGCATCATAGTCTTTCCGGCGGCTTGTAAGATGAGGCGCGCCTCCCGTGGATCTCCTGGTCGGCGTTATCGGCGGCGGCTGCAATGGGCACGTTATTATGGCGCAGAGTAACAGCAGCAGATGAAAGAAAAATAGTTTTTAAGGGGTGCCAAAACGATTGTTGGAGAACGACCGCACATGGCAGCTTCATATGACACACGCAGTGGCGGGGTGATGCATGAGATATGCGCCCAATAAATATGTACTGTAGTGGGAGTAGAGTTTGAAATATACCAGTATGCTGCGGTTGTGATTCCACGTACATCTCAGCCGTCGTATCTGATGCACATCCGATACGGAAATATTACTTAGCAAAGGCAATATCGGCGTGAATGGTACGTACAAGAATCAAGCTCGGACGCAATATTTCTACCCCCCCCCCGCTTATACCGTTTCAATTGACCACGTAAGGGTTGCATACCTAGAGTATTGATGGCTTTAGGGTGGAAAAGGCTGACGCCCAGCGCATTACAGAGGCCAGGAGCGACTAGAGTAGGCCTCGTCACCTATCTTCAACCCACTTTACACTTGGCTGATCTTGTTTGCGCTTGGGCCGTACAGTTAGCGGTATCTACTCACCCTAAGCTGACCGGACATGGGTTTCAGCCGTGACGCCGAGAGTCACCAAAGCCATGACAAGGGGAAGAAATTGCACCATCCTGATAGCGTCTTGTATCTTGATTGTAAGAGTCCGACTGTATGTTGCCTCCGTAGTGAGAGGAAAACGTTGGAACAGTGGAGATGAGATAGGCACTGATTTCACAGCGATCGAAAGGGCTCCGTAGTATGCAAACGTTTCTCATGTTCTTTGACGTTATTACTGTTTTGATTACATGTAGGAAAGGGGTATCTCGGAAAGAAGGGGGGGTTGCGACGCCATGAGATATGGGCTGGTCATTTTTTTACCTAGTTGGAAGGGCTAGGCACAACGGCCAAGCACACGAACTGTTTTGGGACCGGCTGGAATTGACACATGGGCGGTGGAAAGCGTGGCATTTTTTTATATTATCTCTCATTCTAAGCGGGTGGAGGCATTGACTACGGCTTTCAGGAGAATCAGAGGATTAAGCTCTATGAACGATAGATAGAAAACGGTACTGCAAAGCTACATTCGAGTCCGACGGAAGCGGCGACCGACCACGAAGGGGACGAAAAGTCGTGTGTACAATGTTGTCAGCGTGCCAGCATGTACGCTGACTCAGCAATCGAGCACGAAACATTCCGGGTATCCAGTTGGAACGAACTTTGCCCTGATACATTGCTGCACCTTTATTATTAAATCAAGTATTGCATTTGTCGTGGAAAACATGGGAAACACCGGACTATAATCGACATACTTCAGGCTTGTACCACGACGTTTGATACTTTGCAGAGACTATCCGATGTTCCGCTGAAGATTATACCGCATAGAGGTATTTCTCGTGTTGGCCGGTGAAATAATTGCGACTTCACCCGGTACCTCAACGCAGCCGTCCCTATCTAATGATCGACCCATTCGGTACTCATTCTCTCCGTAGATCGGCGCCTTCGACATCTGGATCCCCTTATTTCCGATGTCTGAATCACCTTTGCAGAGACTATCCGATGTTCCGCTGAAGATTATACCGCATAGAGGTATTTCTCGTGTTGGCCGGTGAAATAATTGCGACTTCACCCGGTACCTCAACGCAGCCGTCCCTATCTAATGATCGACCCATTCGGTACTTATTCTCTCCGTAGATCGGCGCCTTCGACATCTGGATCCCCTTATTTCCGATGTCTGAATTACCAGTGGTCAGAAACGCCACGGTAGCAGGTACTTTGCCGAGCATTCATAATTTATGTTCGGTGTTGGGTAAGCCTGACAGCGACACCCGAAGGCCGACACATATATTCGCTGAAAAAATGACTATCAGGGTACTGCGTAATATCACCTGTGAAGAGGTCTGGTGCCGGACCGAGAAGCTGAAGAGTGGCTATTGGTGGCACCGTCGCCCGGGTTTGGGGTGCACCCTCATCTGGAAGGCGTTCGTTCACCGGATGCAAGCAATATAAAGCACTGAATCGATTCTTTTGTACGTCAAGCGACCTAACACCGGCCCGGTACGGGTCACCATGGCTACTACAGGTAAAGGGCGGCTTCTTGGCCCACACCTTCGAACCTTGATTTTTGTGGGTGTGCAGCTACGGAGGCACTCGTGAGGCCTACGTCAAACCTTTCTACCGGGCGCAACCGTTTTGGCCGTTAACCGGCCCCTTGTAAGATGTGTTTCGTGATATGGAAGCACAGCTGTCGGTGTGGTGGGTTTTGCTTTATCAGTATTGCTGAAGCTCAGTTGCGCGATTTTTCCGAAGCGAACAAAACGCGCCACACGGAAGTTTCTTCGCGGTCGTTTGTAAGGTCCCGAACTCAAAGACTGGTATCCATTAATTCTTCCCCTGCACCAAGTTGAAGAATTATTGTAAAAACATCCCGGATAGCGTCGTCCTACCATGTGTGGAACAGTCGCGGCAGTAAGTTGTTCGTCAACCTGGCCACCTATCGAAGCTTCAAGAACCCCGAGCGGGCATTTCTATCGGGTCTGTTTGTCGGCTTCTCTACTGTGAGGCACTGCGACACATACAGTAACATGATGCATTTGATGCCCAGAATGCGAGCCTGCCATGCAAAAATATTTATTCAACAACAACAAAACCACACCGTCTCCCACGTTTAAACCAGTCACTACATTCTAGTCAACCATCGTTTCGAGAATGACGTTGACTGAATCATTACAAACGCATAACCGGCCCATTAAGTACAGATGTCAGATTGGCCGACAATGAAGACGTATTAGACTGCTAGCTTCAAATGGAAACCGTCCGCGGAACCAGTTTTGAAGTACACCACCTAGGAAATAGGGCATTTTACCAGGGGACACAACGTACTTCCATCGGTGAAACAATCAAATTGCACGAGGTATCACAGTTTTGTTTGTGCTGTATCCCCGACCATAACTGACATACTGTGTAGTGAAGAGGACGCTAGCTATGCTTCGAGGCAAACCCGATCACTTCGAGCCGGACACGAACCATAGCATAGTACGCCACACACCCGATATGTGCTTGTGGAGATCACAGACGGTTTGCTGGTTGGTACAACAGGCCTGATTTTGACTCATTCTCCCAAATATATAGTATAGTTCAAAGTTTGCACATCGCGGAGCAATCATGTAAATTTGACAAAAAGGTTTTATAACCCTCCACTGACGGAATGTGATGGCCTTTTCGCCGGAGTGCTCCTCGGTAAGTTCACCGACCAAACTACCCCATGGGATATCACGGAATACAAAGTAAACACTATGCTCCAATGAGCAGATACATGCCCTGTTCTCGCTCGAAAAGGTCTACGAACAGGCCCCCTACAAATATCACAGTTTTCGACCCCTTACCGTGCAAATATTGGCTTCATTTTCCGTGCAACCGTGTCGGTAGTTCCCGTGCGCTTATAAGCACCGTGCGACGCAAGCTCGTGAGTTTCCCGAGTTCCGAACTTCCGTATTTACCTACCTGCACCGTGACTTCGTGCTCCCGCGTAGCACTGTAGCGTCTGAGCCTGCCATTCTGCAAAAAATGAGGTGGCATCCCAAATACTAAGCAAGCAGAGGTACTCAGCTCGGTTCTCGGACGCCACTAGTTTGATTGTCACCTGCGCCAGCCGTATCTTTGCTCGAATTTATCCAAGCGTTATTTCGGTTTGAACGGTCCCGTAACCAAAACCCCCGAGGCAAGCAAGAAAAAAAATATGTATGTTGAAAATATAAGCACTCATGGATAACACACTCTGAAGATTCTCATAGATTTTCAAAACGTCACCAACATGATGCGAAACATGGGCTTTGTAAGCTGCGCTTCGATCTGGCCCTATATTCCTACACGACTGAACAAACAACCAGGGGGTATCTTAAAAAGTGTTAGAATGTATTTATTCAAACAACAGACATACTCCGGAGTATATGATATGCCCCTTGTTTTGTCCCTATTCTCAGTGGCGACGTGCAATAATCAATCTACCTTTTACTTGAGTGAAAATCACGCCACAGCATGTAATAATGGTTTGTTTGAGCGCGTGGCTTGACGTGGTAAGCTCATGAGACCACGGCAAGGAGCGTGCCCCCCGAATACGCACGTACGATGTATGGGAGTATATTGCTCCAACCCACTCTATGACAGAGGAAAAAAAAAACGCGGTTTATTTGAATGAAGTCCAAGGGAGGATGGAGGGGTCGAATGGCTCTGTGTAAGACAGCAGGGATACGTCGAATGCTTGAGCAGGCACAATATTAAAACCGAGTGGTATCCGAGAAGTCATAGATGGACTTTGGATGTCCGAAAGCCAATGACACAGAGACGAATTCTGCCAATTGTTTTGTCCGACAATGCTCAGCATGAGCTCCAACGCACGGTTGGTACCAAGCGCATAGTCAGAGCACTTGTCGCAATCAATATTATTCCCGACTGCTCCGGAGAAGCGATAGCTTCACCTTCAATACCGTATCTTGAACACCAACGAGCAATTCCGTCGTATCTCGGATCAGGTCGGGTCGACATATTTGGACGTCTCAGGTAGCGAAAGCCTACCCTGCTGTTGACACACGATACATTTTTTTGGCGTGCAAGTTATGTCAGTAAGCTCAAGGTTTATGCCTCCTCCTTCGCCAGAGAAAGATCAAACTGAATTAAACAGATTTTACTTATGTGTGTTCTGTCGATGTTTGCACTTTCAAGGTATGTGCCGCGCCAGGGACCGCAACGATATATATCTCTCGACACCCTCGACTTTGAGGCATTGGAGTGCGTAGGCCCGTCATTGTACTGTGCTAGCCCAATCTTTGAAATGGTACCCGCTCTTCTGTATCTGCGACAATTTCTTGACCACGGGATAGACTCAGCCGTGCTTTAGGTTTGTTGTTTTTCATGGTTATCATGAGGAAAATGCGCCCTGCCGTCATAAACATTATCCATTTCACGCGCAAGATAGCAAGTGGTCGGAGTGTGGAGCATGTAGCGTTTGCATTGCAAATGCGACTAAACCGAGGGCGCTTGGATAGCATGGCTTATTTTGATATACTTGTTATAAAGCAACAAAGAGTACGCAAAATCTGACAGCAAAAACAAATGAGTTGGGGGTCGGGTGGAGCAGCCACTTGACCTCACACCCCACAGGAGTAATACAGAAACACAGTGTCCATGTGAACGTTCTCCGTGATAACGTTTGAACTTGTGTTTATACCCAGCAAGACTCTCCTCGGAAGCCATTGAATAGTTGGGTTTGTTTACCAGTAAGATTGAGCGAATACGGGAATACACCGGTTCAGGTTCGACGGAGCACAACTACAGTACTACAGTACTTGACGGGAAGGGGACACATAACACGGAAGTTACACGATCATGATGCTCGATGGGACACGACACGTGCGACACTTGGTGCGACTGGAAAAAGCCATGACGGGTAACACGCGCTGTAGTTTGGACGGGGCGCACCAAGAAGGATGCTTGACGAGACCGAACACCGCCATCACAGGCTTGGACAGGCGATGCTGCTGGACAGGACACAGCAAACATGGTAGTTTGTGCCGGTAAAACGGACAAACTTGTTCATTACATCTGGTATATAGTTCAAGGTGATTCTGGAGTTTGAAAAAAGCATCGAGGACGGGCATCTTTTTGGAACACGTGGCGTCCGACATCTCTCTTGAACACCTAAGCCTGCAGAGGTCTCAGGATAAATAGGGAATCTTGGCGGGACGCGTGGAGTAGACCCCACAACATCCCGCGGGGATCACGAAGCTAGGGTAAAGAGTTTGACGTGATTTTGGAAACCAACCCGTTCTCGGGTTGATATCGTACAAAACGCGGAAAACGTCCGAGAGTGCCGACATCATCTTTCCAGAAGCGGGATAGAATTCTTTTCGCGATACGATACCAGATTATTTGCTATTTGTGTTGTACTTTACCAATACGGACGGTAACGGTATTCCTGGCATATGGTATTCACGAGACGACGGGAGTATCCCGAACCCCCATGATGAATTTTGCGGCTTTTTATCCCGTAAACCTTGCAAGCAAAAACCTTACGACAATGCCATCGTTTTTCGCTATCCGGAGCTTGCGGGCCATGTCTCTCAACGTAACATTCTACTTCACGAAGATAAACGTTACAAGGCGCACGTTTGAGCGAGGTCGTCAGACGCGGGTCTGTTTCCCCGACCGGCGATCTGCCTGGCCCCCGCAAAGCACCTGTATACACGGAGTACCATTTCGTTTGTATTTGCCGTGAGCGTGAACCGGGATACTTTGCTTGCCTTTGATGAGATAGTATCGATTTTCCTACCAGCTTATCCTGTTTCATCTCCCCTGCGTGGGATGGTCGAAACAATCGCACACATGCGGAACACCTTGTTATTCTATAATGTATCAATCTGTAAAAATATACTCCAGCTTCTGGTAGGGGCCCTTTTTTAAGCTGTGGTGATGAACTTCTCACTGTTCAGGTTGTTCTCATGCCTCCACGATCTACGCGTTTTCATATGTTGACTGAATCTCTTCATACAGAGTGTCTCTGTGCTCGCGATGTCGCAGTGTAACGTTCCTTGCAGGAAAATGGTGAAGAAAAACGCACTGGTTGCTCCGAATGAACACAGCGTGGTTGCTGGTAGTGAGCAAACGTTTCGACAATCCAAGCATACCCTATGAATTCCAAAGTGCCTGATTATTGCATGCGCCAATGTGATTGATGATTCTTGATCAAACGCATGAGCAAAACGTGACAATCTCGCCGATCTTAGCCCACAGCACAAAGGTTCCCCGTTGGTCTGTTAAAGCTATCGTGGTCACTCGTGTTCTAGGGGGAGAAAACAAAATGGTCAAGGTTTCAACGTCCATCTCACGCGAACAATTTTCCCGTACCAGGAGTAAATTGATGCCCCGGTGCAATTGACAGCGCATACAACGATGTGGTTCATAGGCGAAGTGATAACTTTAAACCACTTTCCTACGACCTATTTTACGACCACAAAGATAATCTGGACGGCGCGGTGGTGGTGGGTCGTTTTTACGCCGTGATAAAAACCGCAACTGAGCCGCAGTAGTATCAAAGGCCCTGGTATACACTCAGCAGTGTTTGTACCCTGCCGGAAGGTATTTAACAGGGAGTCGGTTTGCGGCGGAAACGAGTGCACTTGGTACTTTCTGCATTATGTAGGCGACCCGAGGTGATTATACGTTCGCGCATTTGCTCCGTGGCTACCAAGCCACAATCGACCACTCTTCCAACAGGTGGTTCGAGCACCATCCCGTTACCCATAGAGACAACGGTAGCCCATCCCAGACCAATGTTACGCGGCCAAACATACGGAGTAGCTATTCAGCGTTATTCATCACCTGCAGCCATGTGGAGAACGCCTGCCGGATAGGGGCGTACGTGGGGCCCGGGCGACGGCACCACCTACAATCACTCTCAATCTTCTCGCTCCGCACCATACATCATCATCGGTGAGAAGATTCACTACATGCGTAGCGTTCTAGCACGCAACAGCCGCTTTTATAGAGCGTTTGGAGAGTGAGATATGGCTTGAAGGTGGTGTGTATATGTGTGATGCAACCGTGTGTCGCTGCTAGGTTTACCCATAACACGACACAGGACAACATGTCAGTATCAGGTAGAACTATCTGCTGTCCTGGTGTTGCCGATGAGTGGAAAATTCGGGCATTGTAAATCAAGAAACCTAGAATACGCCGTCCAGAACTATGAAGGACGTTTTGTACCGCATGGCTCACGATTGAGCAAACGACAATTCTACCGAGTTACCGGGTGCAGTGGCATGTTTGGCACCGATCGACACGAGCAACATCTCTACGCGATTTAGTCCGAAGCAGAGCATCGGAACATTGCTGCAAAGCCTCGAATGTCGTGGTGCATGGCCGCAACAGGTCCATCATTGTATCGTGTTGTCCACGTTATACACCCCACAGCAATATTTGCATCTTAAGTATCGGTGCAACAATGTATCACGCCGAAGAACGTTCCTACAGGACGGACGGTTGACTTACATCAGGATAAATAAAGACAAATCCGACGGCTGTCACGTTGACAGCATGCTGTATACCCTGATCCGGCCGTGAGTTCGTCAGCCACCGTTTATCGGAGCCAAGGCCACTAAGAAGTACTTTTTCCTGTCGATAGCGTTTGTCGATCGACCCCCTGTTCTGTCTATGAAACGCGACCATATCACATATCGTCGCAGGATCAAACGCCGATAATTGGTAACACATTCCACCGCCTTTGCGGAAATTCCGCCGGTTCAAAACATTCCCCGAATACCCGACCCTTCCACACAGGCCAGCATGAGGGCACACGTATGTTCCCATATAGTAGCCATCACCCCCTTCCCCTCCAGGGCATTCCAGAAGCCATCTCGGTCATAATGGCGTCGTAGAGCACTTCGACCATTGGCATGGTACGGAGCCCCCCGCGATGACTGTTCAACACTAATCCTTATCCCATTCTCCCTCTTTTAACGTTACCCTACCTACGCAAAAAAACACACACAGGATAATATAATCGAGACACGAGACTCCAACAGGATGGTGCGACTTGTTGCCTTCGCCATGGCTTTCGTGACTCTCGGCTTCACGGCCGGAACCCATGTTCGGTCCCCCGGGGGTGAGTAGATACCGCTGACTGTACGGCCCAAACGGAAGAGAATGGCCAGCTGTGTAGTTTGTTGTGGATAGGCTACGAGGCCCACAGGAGTCGCTCGTAATCACTAGTAGGTGACGAACGACGGCCTCTTTTCTCCTGACGCGTGCCATGTTTATGGTATGTAGCCCTCGTGTGATTGATTGTCATGGCATGAGCGGGCGGTGTCGAAGAGTGACGTCAGAGCTTGAATGTTGTGAGGAAGCGTAAACGCCCATATGATTAACGCTTGTTGTTTCCGGGCCTAGTGCTTCATGGGTGTGACTACGTATATGTACGTGGAAGCACGACGGCGGCAAATCGACGCAATGAAATCTCATTGCCCGAAATATATTGTCAACTCGTGTTTCAAGCATCACCCAGCTATTGCCTGTCTCATATGAAGCTCTCGGGTGCGGCTGTTCTTCGACTACTTTTTTGGCAACCCTCATATGCCGTTTTTCGTTTGTCAACTGCTGCAAATATCGTGCCCCTTGCAGCCGCCGCTGACCTCGCCGACCAGGAGATCCACGGGAGGCGCGCGTCTTCCTACAAGCCGCCGGTACGATTATATGATGCTTACTTACAATATTATACTAGCACTATACCTGACCCGATCCTGACAATTCATGCACGTTAGGTTCCACGATTATTCACGTTTGAGGTTTGCGCATATCGTCGAGCCGAAATAAAAGGTAACACCTGTTTGCTGATGAACGCTGCCTCGGATTATTTGTGGCTAGTCTGTTTGGGCAGTACATTGATCGATTGAGTCACTTTGGTGCGTAAAACTTCGCTAGCCGGTGATATTGAGCTTTCATCCCGGCGTACACGGCCATTGGGATCAATGTGTATTTGATTAGGCTTGACATGAATGGTTTACATAATCAACCCGATAAAGCGTTCACGCCGACTATCAGTGTTGAGGCGGCTGCGCATTTTAGTCGAGCTTATATTTTAGTTGAGAGCCACCTGTGCAACAACTACTGGGTCAGTGCATAGTCATTGTTTCCTACAGAATGATTCGATTAGGCTCGATTGTCACACACATAACCCAATTATTCTTGAAAGTGGAGCCATCGACACGATGGCCAACGGACCCTGGGCATACTTGCCATTCCTCCCCATTCAGGTGCGCTACTGCAACTTCATCGGCTGCCCCAACGGCTACGCTCCCATCTACGACGCCCAGAATGTGAAGTGCAACAACGGCAAGTGCGAAGTGTCACAGTGTTGCGATCTGTTCTGCAACTCCATTGGCTGCCCCAACGGCTACACCCCGATCAAAAATGCCCACAAGGTGGAGTGCTACGACGAACCGTGCGAAGTGTCCCAGTGCTGCGAAGCGTTCTGCTCGTACCACCCGTGCCCCAACAACTTCGTTCCGGTGAACGGCGCTGCGCACATCCAGTGCCCTACCTCCGGGTGCACCGACTACCTGTGCTGCGAACCCGGTGAGGCTTACTGTTGGATGTAAATGATATGATTTGTCGGGTACCGTAAATCACAAGGAGCGTCCTGGCCACTGTCAAGGCCCTTCACAATTTTCACATTCTACATGAACGTTTTATCGGTATTGTGCCTTGATGATATCAACAGTTGGTTTACCTTCTGCACTGGCCGTGCCAAACTGCGACAAATCTGGAAGTACCATAGGCAGGCGGTCAAAAGCCCGTGAGATGGCATCGTGGCCGGGTCGCCATGCTATTACGACGTCGATGTCCTTGCGTGATATCTCCAAGGTTAGCATTACATATATGATATATTGCAACCTTATCAGTGCGGCTGACCACGGAGAAATACGAGAGTGAGGGCCCGTCTTAACGATAAATATGTATTTTTTGATAATCGAATAGGAAAAACAAAACATGATTTGATTACAAGAGCAGTTCGTGTAAAAAAAACCTGTTGAGTCCTATCGAGGAATGGCGTATTTTGTTTTAGGTTGACTAATGCACGAGGTGCAACGAACACCAGAGAGCAACCAACGAGGCGAGCGACGGCCCGCGTACTCCCCGGAATGCCGCGGATAGCGGCCAGTTTTTTCCGCTGCCACCCATAAAGAGGCTTTTGCTCTTGGGAAGTCTAAGGTGACTGAAGCAGCCCCGAAGCCCCACGCAGGCAGCAGCGACGGCGATACAGCGACCGATCTTCTGCGCGAAGTCGTGTGACCCAGTTGGTGCTATTAATGCTATTAATGCTATTAATGCTATTAATGCTATTAATGCTATTAATGCTATTAATGCTTATAATGCTATTAATGCTTTTAATGCTATTAATAGTGTGCTTTGCAAGGCAAAGAGGGATGAAAATCAGCATGCGCGGCGGTCTTCATTTTTGGTTAGGTACCGCAGATGGTTTACTCTGTGCTGCAGGCCGTTGGACCTGGCGCTGTGGCTGCTCCGGTGACCATTATTGTCGGGATGGTGGATTTAACCCGTGAAGCATTCGACGACACGGCTAGTTTGCGTGTCTTGCTTCGGTTTCAGAAACAAAGCACGCCGAGTTGGACGAACTCCCTAGTTTAAATCACAATATGGGTGAAAAAAGTCCCAAACAAGTTATCGTCGGAGTCGTTTTGTTTCGTATTTATTCGAATCAAGTGTCTAAACGCCTAATTGGTGATTCACCTTTCGACCAATCAGATATGAATCAAATGAAACAAAACAAATAGTAGCGGAGTGTCTTGAAAAACGTTTGTTGCTAAGATGGGCCCTATCAGCTATCGGCAGAGGTGCACACAAGCAGTTTTCATGTTAAACACGTCATAGCTACAGAATTTTCCACGATTACACCTGTATCTTTCGTTCACGATCCATAGACAGATATCGGTCGATACCACGACGAAGGAAAAAAATCAACATGCCGGAGAACAGACCCAAATAACAGCCCTTGATGCGCTTTTGATTTGCTAACCACCACACTGCCTACCTACTTGTTGCGCAGGAGGGCATCATTAGCAGGTGAATCTTGGACGACAGCAAGAACTGCAGCACAAATTCTCAGAATGAAGGCCGCATCCCGACCACGAACTCGTACAACGCCTGTACGGCGCGGGTTGTGAAGACAGCTGCGGTATTAGGCATACCTGGTGAACATCAGTAGTCTAGTGATTGAGAGTAGCTCAACATTCCTTTGACTTCACGCAGCGCATATCTGGTTCATTGTACGTCTCTGAGGATAACTGATATACCAGGGCATTGCCATCGTTTTCACCCGGTGTTGTCAAACAAGAGTTGAAAACATTTTATTTTTGTAGTGGCACATGTATGATCTTGTCGGCGGTTGCTGCATCTAAAAGGGCTCGTTGTCTGTTGTAAGCCCCTTACCAGTTTCTTCGGCGGATGACAGCTGCGCATGTTGGTGTGACTGCTGATGAATAGATACGTTGCTGGTTTAGGTGGTGTGTGGAACTTCACCATGTTCTGGGGGAAAGGCGCGTTTTTTGCCTTCCTGGTGGATTGGCTAGTCGGCTGGACTTTCACCTCGTCATCATGGGTCGTCCAATCTCAGAGTTTATAAACACATGAAGCATAAAAAACTTCCATGGATCATCGGTCGAGTGTGACACTCCTGTAGCGAATACGCCGGTGCTGCCACAACTGTAACTGGGAGATTCGGCGATTCCCATTCGCCAGACCGCCGTCCACATTGTGACGCGTCCCGGACCAGTTGATGCGACTAATTATGTCATCGGTAGAGACATTATACATCCTCACGATAGTAACACTATTACGGAGGAATATAGTTAACAGGACCAAATATTGTTACTCTAAATACGAAAATATATAGGTTTTTGTATGGACCATAGGTCCTATTAACTATATTCCTCCGTAATACATGTCATTGGCCTAGCCCTTTACATGGCAACTGCGCAAAGTGTCTGACGAGCAAGCAGTCTTTTTACATCGTCGTGCAGGGCACACAGCCGGCACGGCATTAGGAGAGCTATGAAAACGATATGCCCAGGCCAGCAGTCGACAGCTGGAAACACTTGTCAAGGTTGTATTTTCCTCAAGAAGGTTCACTCCAGTCAGTTTACTCTCTTGGAGATGTGGCCGGTTCGGGTGCACCACATTGACGTCTATTGTGCTGGTTCGACGGCTTCTGATACACACGCGGATGGCATAAACGACAATGCACGCGAGTGCGCCGGATGTCTCCCAGTACGGACTGTGCTTTTTTCGCGGAGCCATAGTTACGCAAAGTTCAAGCCTGCCAACGTCGGGACAGCAAGGTCAAGAGGGGTCCTGGTCAAACAACCGTACCTGATGTATATTTCGTCCGCCTTGAAATGAGCAGACCAGCGTTGCAACGACTGGCGGTTCACAGGGCTTTTTAGTGTCTGATGGTTCCAGCATTCAATCAGGACACACCTCACCAGCCTATCACTCGGGTCTTCCGCTTCTGCAAACACGTATTCTACATGAGGCCAAAGAAAGCCCGTTGAACGCGCGATCGCAGTGTCAGGCAGCTCTAAACGATGAGATTCGACAAAATACACGATCTCACAGCTGATGTTCGTAAAAATATGTAGAATGTGTAGACTATGTGCTGCCTTAGGCTTCAGTTCAATGTACGATGTAACCCAGCAGCGGACAGTGATTGCTTGCTCAACAGTGGAGGTGGACACGTATGATAGAATAGTTGCGTAATATGAAAACAGGAGGGTACGATGAAACTCTAGCCACGTGCGATCTTCCTGTTTCCTAGTTTGGTATGCGGCATTGAAACTTATATTATTACCATACATCCCCCTTAAGAGGCCTAACATCAAATATACACCGGAAAAAGAAACGGTTCGATCTCTTTTGGTTTTGTGAAGGAGAGCGTTATGTCGTCAGGTGTAAACCATGGGAGCATTGTGTGAATACCACCCACCCACTGCAGATACGTCGATTTCCGACTTTGCTGCCGATTTTGCACATAACAATCATTTTTCTATATTACGAGTCAATTGGCGCAATGTCATGCGGCTCTCCAGTATATGTGGTACAGGGTTACCCCTCTGCGGCCTTCTTATCAACATACCAGGTACTATTTTCAGCGACGGAGTTGACAACTTCTAGGTAGATCGGTCTATGTGTGTATATTTGTTACTGGTACGTGCATGCATTTCTATTATCGTGCCGAAAATATTGTAAGACCTGCGCACACGATAAGAGATATAGAGGGTTCGCCAGCGATATTATTTTCCGACGCCGTCCTCATCGTTGTTTCACAAACGAAATGTTTTTTTTGCAGCGGCAGCTTAGCGATTTCCAGTATTATCGTCGCCTATGGAACGCTCCTGACAGAAAGCGGCGCACTGCCCGAACCAAACCTGCTGAGGCAGACCCTCCGAATGTGGGAGAATGATTACCTTCACCCCCAATCGTCTTCGAACTATCAGTACATCAGTGAAACGTACCAATTGTTGTGTTACATCCGTAAGGCTGTTGCTGTATTTTTGCCGTCGTTCGCTATAAGTAGTACCTTCAGTAGCGAGTGGGCTATGCTGGGGTGCCCGAGGTTCACCGAACGAGGGTATCTACTTATTTGTAAGGAAAGGCTTGCACTGGTCGGTATAAAATCGTGTTTCCAGTATATTTCGAAAGGTGTGACGTATATTATATGTACGCAAAACTTTATCTGCGTGCCTCGAAGACATATATACTAGGAGCCGGAAGCTCCTGTTGAAAATATTACCTCCGAAATACATGCCAGGTATGGTATATACCCGATTATTCAACAAAACAAAAATAAATTCAACTAAACTAACCCAGATCCTGGCGCGGCTTCTCATGCCAAACTTTGCCATGAGATTAAGAGGAATGCTCTGACATTAGCGTATCACAGATTCAAGTAGTGATGACAAATATTTGATCGGTACGTAGGTCGCAGGGGGCACAAAGGGACCACTAAGGCTTCAAGTTGTCTGAACCCTCTAGTCTTTCACGTCCACAGCCGAGCATTTTAGCACAAAGATTAAAGCTAAAGTCTAATGCAATGCCGTACTTGTGTATTCAAATACTACAAGGCAACCCTGTGTAGTTGTCTGATGCCTAACCTTTGTTTAGCAAAAATTCAAAACACATTGCTAGCCCACGAATGGGGAACTATGAACACTATCATCGCGAAGCTGGTGAAAGACGTGGGGGTCGTCGGGGGATTTGGCGCGGTACTCAGACGTAGGTATGTGCCTTCGTCAAGCGGACCGCCAGATACCCGCGAACCATGCGTGCGATAGAATAGTTCGTCATTGGCGTGAAGTTGCACCGCGGTGCAGCAGTCGTTCACGTGTAGTTGATTGAAAAACATCAGTCACCTCCGAAGCTTAGTTGCTTGGAGGTTTGGAGCATGGCTGTTGGGGTCGGGCCAACAAATGTTCATGATTCTGTGAAAGAACTCTAATTTTTTTGGTGTTTCTCTATTATTGTATACTGTCCGCCCCAAGAGTAGTGAAAACGTTATCACGATCGCAGTCCTTTATTTCGCCCACGAGCCATGAGTTGGTATTGAAGTTCGGTCCACCCGTCACACGGTTAAAGATGAAGACCATGCAGAGGTTGAGTTGAATTTCTTCTCAACAAAGAGCGCTAACCAAACGTACACGTTGGTTTCAAACTTGGAAACGGCAAGTTACTGCTAACAACAACGAACAGTAGTATGGCACGTCAGAGACTTTCCTTGCATGGTATATTTCTCGTTACTGCAATGCGCAAGTATGATCGGCTATCGACCTTTCAAGGAATCATAATATCGCCTATGGTTCGCCGATTTTTATCGGTGAAACAATGCGGTGCTGTTGTTGTTGCCGACATTTCGCCACGTCAAAAACTCTATTTACAAAGCCGTACACAAACGATTGCCCGCATCGCAAACAAGTGAATTTGCAGCTCCGTTGCGGTTAGGGCCATTGCCAGCCTCGTAAACAAGCGAACTTGTTGCTTGATTGTGGTCAGGGGTGGTTTGTGGGGGCATTCTGGTTGTCTGACGGGCCTGTCTTCCAACACGCGGAGCGGTAGGCGCCCGCCACGCATGTGTTTGGCGTGTTCAATCTCAACTGACGTGAACCTGCGTACGAGTGCTACAGCAGTTCCATTGTGTGTCTTGATGCAGACTCCGCAGACGTCCTCCAAGCTTGGCGAGTTTGCATCTGTGGAGTATGGGTGTTCGCGTCTGGCAAACAACCTTTTTCGCAATATGTGGACAAGATTTTCTCCTCCTGGGCAGCTTTCTGATTTGTTTCAAGAACTACTCTCGCTCGTTGTTGAATTTGTTCATAATTTCTCCGAGACATTAAATCTTAATTTTTCGGCTCAATCGACAAATTTGCGTAGTGGACTCTGGCTGTGTGTGTAATGTTGGAGTTGCGGCTATTCTCGACAAAAAGAAAATAGGAAATGCTGACTGGTTGACAGTTTCGGATCGGTACAATTGCTGGTGTTGAGCAAATGTAGAGCATGCCAAACTCGTACTCTGCGCTTTGAATGGCGCTTGTTGTCGCATGCGCCAGTATGATGGCAAATAGCATTTTGAATGGATTTTGGCACAATTTGGCGTTCTCGACGATATTCGGAGGCAAATTAGTAGGCCGCTCGGTTTATTGACGTCATTATGGATACTCGTACTCCACTCAAAAATACGATGGGTGGGGCGAATTTTAAACTTAGGGCTTGCACCTACAATTATTCTGCAAGGCTGGAATAACGATATCCTGACGCAGTTTACTATCATTCTGCGTTGTGGCTTAGAGACAACCTGAGTGCAGTCTTCATTTCGGGGGCCTTCAACACTACCACTAAATATTTCCGGGCATGGCAACTTGTTTCGAAGTGTTGCGAGACACAACTGAATTACAGCAATATTGAAGGCCCCGCAAAGCAGATAAGAGTGCATTGTTTTTCGCGAAATCGACTTCTTCAAGAAGCCGGTTTGCGGACAAACCAAGCACACCTGGTGCTGCTTTGAGTATAGAAGACTGGATGTCAACTTTGTGGGGTTGACTTCATGGCTGAGAACCCACAATTCACAATATTTCCGAGGCACAGCCCGAGCATCTTGCTCTTAGTAGTAGCAGCCACGTCGGATGAATGTTACGCCGCTTAACAATTACTCCGTGCCTTTCAATGCATGAATAACGCCTTCCAGACGAGGATGCACCTGGAACCCGGGCGACATCGCCACCTGTGACCACTTTTCATATTCTCGTTCTGCATCAGACTTGTTCATCGGAAAGAATATGTTTTTCATGAGTACCACGCGTGGTATAATCCCGTTACGAGGTGCTTGATGCGTCGGGTTTTGATTGATAACGGCGTGTATGTGGATGCTGCTGTGTGTCGCTTGTAAGCTACACATGACACAACAAAACGGTAAAAATACCTGCTGCCCTGGTGTTGCCGATGAATTCAAAATAAGGGATAACGCATTGTAAAGCCTAGAAGACAAGGTCGCGAGGTATGACGCAAGCTTATACCGTTAGGTCGCAAAAAACGCTGAGAGTAGTCCCGTCGAGGCTCCGCTTGCAGTTGTTTGTTGCGTGGCGGCCGACACGAGGACTATCTCTGCTCAATGTAAACTGCGCAAGCGCATTATGGTCTTGTTTTTGTCCAAGATGTCACGATAAATGCAACCTGTGTATATTTAGCGTTGGTGCAACAACACTTTAAACGCCAAAAGTCTTTCCTTTCGGACATCCGGGATTTTCTGTGCTACTGTAGATCAATAAGACAGTGTAGATGACGCCATGTTCGACCACTATCATGTTGGCAGCATTGTTTATACCTATATCCGTCCGTGTTCCGATCGGCCGACATTTGCAAATGTGATGCGTACCAGTATGTCTTCTTATGGTGGTACCGTTTTCTATCAAAATCTGCTGTAGCTTCACAATCGGTTCTGTCTGAAAAATCCCAACAAAGCTCCGCATTTTGAAGGAGAAAACTTCGGTAATATGCCTGACTTCTATCTGCCCTTTGGCAGATCCCGCCAGTCTCAAATCAGCTCGTATACCTCCTGACTACGTTGAACTCTGCCAACCAGGCCAAAGCCGGCGTCAAAATTGCATCGCATGGCGTAGCCAACAACCCCTTTCTCCGGGATATTTCTCTTGTACAACAAGTCATGTTGACCCTAATAACGTCGCAGAATAGATGGACCATTGGCATACCCCCGGCGGAGCCACTCCGATATTTTCGTGTCATGAATGTTCAATCCATTTCCTCCGTGTCAACATTGTCCTACCTCTACAAAGGCAACCTACACTCGTCAGGCTTCAATCAAGACGCCAGACAGAACCAGGATGGTGCGATTTTTCCCCTTCGGCATGGCCTTGGTGACTCTCGGCGTTACCGCTGGCGCCCATGTCCGGTCTTCCGAGGGTGAGTTGATACCGCTGACAACACGGCGCCGGCGGAAATAAGTGCAGCCACGTGTGTTAGGCTAGTGATTGGTGGCGGGGCATGGAATATCCTTTCCTGGCCTCATTCGGTCGACAAACCGTGTATTCTCCCTGACGGGCTCGTGATTCTCGGTATGTAGTCTTTGAGTATGGTATGATCGGGTGGTGCGGAAGAGCTAAGTCCGAGCTTGTTTATTGTCGATAAACGCAAACGCTGCGTACTGTGTTATAAGTAATGCTTGCTAACTGTGATACTTAGATGTACACCCAGTGCTAAGCACAACATATTTGAAAATCAAGTCTAACTTCTGATTAATACATCGCTCAACGCCTTTTTAAGCATCCCTCCGCCATTGCCCACCTCATGAAAAAGCTTCCATGTGCGGTCGGGTCTGAGCGATAGGTTTGGCAAGCCGTGCTAAACGTTTTATATTGTCCCTACTGCTGTCCTTTGCCGCCTATCATCGTCCCCCTTGCAGCTGCCGCTGAGGACTCCAAGCACAAGATTCACGGGAGGCGCGCTTCGTCGTACAAACAGCCGGTGTGAATACGCAGTTCAGACCCACGTAGAAAGATCATCAATCGTGTTTCATACTTTCCATATACCAACCCGAACCCTGACCCGATCCTCAACACCCAAGCGAATATTTTCCTGAGATCTCAATACCAAGAAGTCGAGAGCCGACGTCACGATGCTATCTCGTTTTGTTTTTTGCGAACATTTTTTGAGGAGTGCATCGGTCGGTGTAATCACTTTGACGCCAGGAGTGGTACGTACAGCAGATAGTATCCCCGTATGATGTAGATCTCGTACAGCCGCATACGGTAATATAGATCAATGCCCATTCGATTGTAAGTAGCATAAATGGGAAAGCCAATTGACCCAAAACAAATGCCACGCCGAGTATCAGCGTTCAGACGATTGCGCCCGTCCGTAGGATACTGACGAGCCAGAGCGACGTCATTATGTCTCTACCGGACACCGGGACAGACCTGGTTATCAAAAGAGCGACAACAATTACTATAGAGCGTCTGGCCATCAACAGGATATTCAGCCGTGAACCTGGGCTCAAACATCAATCCCCTCTCTGCAGGTGCGCTACTGCAACTTCATCGGCTGCCCCAACGGCTACGCTCCGCTATACAACGCCCAGAATGTGAAGAGCAACAACGGCAAGTGCAAAGTGTCACAGTGCTGCGATCTGCTCTGCAACTCTATCGGCTGCCCCAACAGCTTCACTCCGATCAAAAATGCCCACGAGGTTTAGTGCTACGACGAACCGTGCGAGGTGTCCCAGTGCTGTGAAGCGTTCTGCTCGTTCCACCCGTGCCCCCACAACTTCGTACCGGTGAACGGCGCTGCGCACATCCAGTGCCCTACCTCCGGGTGCACCGACTACCTGTGCTGCGAGCCTGGTCAGTGTTACTCGTGGTCTGAGGAGCTTTGTCTTTGCGGATACCATATACCTCAAGGAGAGCCCTGACTAGTACCAGAGCACGTTTATTCCTGCGCATGATATATAAACATTTTTGAGGCACGATATTGTTCGGAAAACCCATTTTTAACACCTTTTCAAGTGGCCGTGCCGAACTGCAACGAAGCTGACCGTGCGATTCGCTGGCCTTGAAATACCAGTGAGACAAGATCATGGCCGGGCCACCACGCCATGACAATGGCAACCGCATTGCGTGATATCACGCAGTTTCAAAGTGTATTCACTATTTAAACGTTGTCAGTGCGGCCCAAATCTACGCACCTATTTCAATTTGCATTTTGACGTCGGTTTTTAAACCTGTACATCTGGTATAACTCAAAACCTAATGTTAAAAAACACCGTAGCGAAGTTTCAAACGGTTTAAAACGTGCCATTTGTTCAAGTTCCCCGAAGGGCCACCAGTCAAAACTTCGACGAAGAGAGAAAGAAAAAATGTTCGAAAACAGAGACCAATTTGAGCCGTTGATACGCCTTTGACACCCCTACCACCATATTGCCTACCCATTCATTTACTGCGCAGGAGGCTACCACTAGCTGGGATGAACTTGGAGACGGCGAATACTGCGCCATAATCTCTCGAGACGAACGCGGCATCTCAACCACGAACTCGTGCAACTCCTCTGCGGCACAGGCTGGGAAGACAGCTGCGGCACGACGTATATGAGATGTCCAGCAGGAGTCTAGTGATTGAGGGTAGCTCGACATACCGTTGGCTACACGCATCGCCTATCGGTGCGTTGTACGTCTCTGAGGACATCTATCCGATAGGTTATTAATTTTTTCACCCGTGCCAGGCTGGTGTTATCGAAAAAGATTTGAAAACAAGTATTTCGTACGGGTACATGTGTGTACTTGTCGGCCCTTGCGCATGTAAATGGGCTCGTGGTCCGTGGCTGGCCCCCTTACCGGGTGCTTCCATGAACTACAGATGAATTTAGTCTTGCGATAGCATGATGGACAGATGCATTGCTTGTGTGGCTGGTGTGTGGAATTTGAATATATGCTGGGTGGAATGCCCGTTTGGTGATTTCCTGGAAAACTCGCTAGTCGGTTGGGCTTTTACTATATCATCGGGAGTCGGCCAGTTTTAGAGTTCAGTTACATATAAAACATCCACATGTATATGGGTCATCGGTCGAATGTGGTTCTCTCGAAAGGAATGCGCTGAAGCTGCCACAACCCTGCGTGGAAGTATTCGGTGATTCCCATTGCCTAGATCGTCTTCCACATTATGACGCATCCCAGAACTGTGGAGACGACAAATGATGTGGTAGTCGCTAGGAACGTTGTACATCCGCACGAAAACAGCATTACCTGGAATTCATTCACCTAGCCCCTCACACAGCAACTGTACGAAATCTTGAACAAAAACAAAATGGATTCAAATCGTAGTCGAGGGCACGTGTGCTTAGCGTTCGTGGACACAGCGTTGGGAGCTGGTGAGATGACAGGCCACGGCCAGCAGTGTGCAGCTCGTCGAGTGTTGGTCAACCTTTTCGATATATTTTTGTCTCTAAGGCTCACTACAGTCAGTACACCCCTCTGGAAATGTTGTCGTTTCGAGTGCACCGCCGTGATGTCTCTTGTGCTGGCTCGACGGTTTCAGATACACACATGATAGCGTAGACGCAATCGCACGTACCAGTACCATGCAGTGCGCGGTACGTCTCAATGTGTGGAGTGTTTTTTTACGCTGAGCCATGGTAGCGTACAGTTTTAGTCGGTCAACGTCGAGACAGCGACGTCAAGCGAAGGCCGTACCTTGTACATAACACGTCTGTCTTGAAATGAGTAAATTAACCTTGACCAGCGACCGGCGAGGTACAGGGCGACTTCGCGTCTCAACGTATGAGCATTTGATGGGGATACAACTCATCATCTCAACACTTTGGGCCTCCACGTGTGTATACATGTAACTTACACGAGGTTAAATAATGCCTTTTCAACGCGCGATCAAAGTATCACGCAGCTTGAAAATATTAGTCTCGACGAAATCCTCAATCTCGCAGCTGATGTTCGTATCAATGCTCTCGTAGAGAATATCTACTCTGTGCTGCCTTGGCCTACGTAGACAAGTCCAAAATTTTGCGTATAACACGTGGAGCAATGGCGTCATATTTTTACAGGTGGTCATGAAGAAACTCCAGCCATGTACGACCTGCACTTGCATAATATTTTACAGTATCGAAGGTATCACCTCTTTTCGAAAACGTCAACTTTTTCACCGGGGTAACAGATGGTTGACTCTTTGTTAGACCTCCGAAGAAGTTGATAGGTGGTCAGGAGAAAGCGAAAATCTCCACGACTCACAGGAAGTACTTCGATAGCTAACCATGCTAGCGATGTTATACAGACGCAGGTATCGGTCAACCCTTGCAGTGTCATTTGGCCCTCCAATGTATTGAGTTTAGGATTCCCCTTCCGCATATACGAAGTATATTTTCTTTTCAAATACCTGGAACATATTGATGCGGTGACGGAGTTGGCTAATTGTAGGCCGATTTTCAAAATGTTGTGTTTATCCGTTACCGCTATCTACTTACTATCAAGGTGTCAAATATCTCGACGAAAAACGGTCTGAGCGTTATACTTGTTGAAGATCAGCGAATACGCCGAGAGCTTGAGAGGCCTCGCCAGCCAAGCAATTTACTCCGAGGTAATGTGTGTCCTTGTCGGACAAACAGCACGTGTTCTCCGCAGCCGTTTTACCATATCCAGTTTTATGGCCGCCCATGAAACACGCCGTACGGAAAACCGCGCACCGCCCGAACCAAACCTGCCGAGCCTAACCCTCATCCGAGGCTGGGAAATGCGCACATTCACCTGAACCGTTTATGAACTGCCAACCGAACAGCAAAACGTACCATGTGTTGTGCTTGCATACCCTAAACACATTGCTGGATCTCGGTCGTCATTCGTTAGTGCCTAAACAATTTGCGACGCTGCTGAGCTCTCGCTAAACCGAACGACGGGATCCGCCAGGAGAAGCTTGGACCGGTCGGAGTGGCGGCATTATCCAAGTCTTTTCATTCCGGGAGGTATGGTGCATGTACGTTGAAGCGTGCTTTTCTACCGCCAGAGAGTAAATGTACCAGAAACGGAATATATTGTACCTGGTATTCGAATATTCAACCAAATACTTCGGAGCATATGTCACAACAAACTTCAGGGAGGAGAACTCCTCAAAAAACAAATGGCATACCAGATATGGTTTAGGATGACAGCAGTGTAGCACGGAATACACTTGCTGTAGTTTTGAAAACATGTTTTGCATCGGTAGTCGGTATGTAGGACGCAGTGGACACCAGGGAATCAGCGAGAATTGAGATTATCTCAACCCTTTCGTCTCTTACTTCCACAGCCAGGCGCGTTCGAGCACAAATACCCTGTATGTGTTAAATGCAAGGCCGTACTCGGTTCTTCGAATATCACAAGGCTAACCCACATAAGTGTCCGCAGTGTAACCTTGAAATCGCAAGATTCCTGAACACATTGCCAGCTCCCAAAAGAGATAACTATTAGCAGTATTGTAGGGCTGGTTGGGTTCGTGAGGATCGTCAGGGAGTTGGGAGCGGTGCCCAGGCCTAGGTCTGTGCCCCCAACGAACGGACCGCAAGGCACCCTCGAACCATGCGTGCGACGTGGTAGTTCGTGGCTGGCGTAAACTAGCGCCATGATGCAGTAGTAGTATATATGCAATTGATTCACATCCATCAGTCGCCTTCGAAGCTAAGCTGCTTGAAGGTTTAGAGCATAATTATTGTTGGGGTAGGGCCAACTTTTTTTGTACGATTCCGTGAAACAATGCGTCTCCTCTTGATGTTTTTCCACCACATATGTTACATTACATCCTCAGCGACAACAATCTCACGATTGCAGTCATTTGCATCGCCCACGAGCTCTGTAATCTGTACGAAGGTGGGCCCAACTGTCACACTGGTACGTTATGGAGCGTGGCCGTGCATGAAGTGGTCCAGTCGAATTTCGTCTCATGAAAAGGGCTACCCAAACGTACTGGTTGGTGCCCAAATTGAAAACAGCACATTGCGGGTGTTGAACAAGAACGTTGTGGCATACCAAGCTCAGTATTCGCATATTCTTTATCTCGTAATCGCGTGCTCAAGTATGTTCGGTTATAGGCCTTTGAAGGAATCAGTGCATCGCCTATTTCTCGCCTAAATTTACTGTCGGATGAATGTGACGCATTCGTTGGCATCGGAAAATTTACCCTCGCTACCTAAACTGTAAACCGAATATTGCTAGCCTCGCGCCGAAGAAAACTATTCAAAATGTATTCGTGTGGTTTGGGCTGGTTTGTCGGGGCGTTCGTATGATCTGCCGTGCCTGTTCCCCTGCAGTAACAGGAGGACAAGCAGGCGCCCGCGACGTATGTGTGTTACGTATTTGTTCCGGATTGAGGTGAACCTGCGATGAGATACAATACGAGTACTGCTGCAGTTGTTCACTTGCGCTTGATACAGACCCGATTAATACAGACACAGCGGTAGTCCTCTAAGTTAAAGTAGTTTTCACTTCGGGGTATGGGTGTTGGTGTCGGGCAAACAATTGTTAATGTCGGTATGCGAGGAATGGTTCCTCCTTTTGGGAAGCTTCCCGGTCGTTTCAATCTCCACTCTGGAAAAACCTTGCTAGTTGTTGAAGTTGTTTTCGAGTTCTCAATAATATAAACTCTTATAACGTAGGCTAAGCCGCCACATTTGCGCTGTGGATCCTGGCTGCGTGTGCAATGATCCAATTGCACATTGATTCAGTGGCAGCTGCTCTCAGGAAAACGGCAAACTAAAGGTCCTGGCCGGGTTAGAATTACGGGCCCGCATGGTTGCTTGTTTCAAATAGGTTTTATGGAGTACCAAGCACGAATTTTGAGCTTTGAATACCACTTAGTATCGCATGTATCAGCGCGGCGTATGATCCCTATTTCAATGAATTGCACAACATGGCTTAGTCGCCGGCAAAAAATGGCCTATGTCGCTCGATTAATTGAAGTCAGCGTGGATACTCGTACTCCAGCGGAACCACGGTAGGTGGGGGGGGGTGTACTCGATAGGAGATATGTACTCGACCTCATGCATGGCCGTAGTCGTATGACC
>JBBMHQ010097072.1:0-10200 GCA_037834295.1 Postelsia palmaeformis | reverse complement strand
AAACAGCCCGACCTATACTGAAACCCTGAACCAATCTGAAGCATTTCAAGCTCATACTGAAACCCCTAGCCCCCTCTTGAAAGGCCCGGGCCCGTCTTGAAACTCTCGAACCCATTTTGAGCCCCCCCGGACCCATATTGAAACCGCCGAACCCATCTTGAGACCCTCCGACCCATCTTGGATCCCCTAGGCCCATATTAAAACACCACGAATCCATGCTTGGATTTTCCAAACCCCCCTTGAAACTCCGGACCCGAAACCCATCTCAATCCCCCGAACTCACTTTGAAACCTCCGGCCCGAGCCCATCTTGAAACCCCCGATCGGGAACCATCCTGATAGCCCGGAACCCATCTTGGAACCCCCAACTCGATTCATTTTTGAAACCCCTGAACGCATCTTGAAACCTCCGACTCGAACCCATCTTGAAACCCCTGCCCCCACCTTGGAACGAACGAGCCCATACTGAAACCCTCGAATCCGTCTTGATGCCTCCGGGTCCATTTCGAAACCCCCGACCTGAACCCATCTTGAAGCCCCTGGACCGATCTTGAAACGCCCCGAATCCATATTGAAACCCTTGAACTCATCATGAAGTAACCCGGACCCCTCTTGAAACGCCCGGGTCCATCTTGAAATTGTCGAACCCATTCTAAGCCCTGAGCCCCCCGTGACCCATACTGGAAAACCCCAACCTGGGCCCCCCTTGAAACACCCCGAACATATCTTGAGCCCCCCAGGCTAAATCCATATTGAAACCCCCGTACCCATTTTGGAACAACCCGAACCTATCTTGAAGCAAGCCGAACAATATTGAAATTTTCGAATCCATCAGAAGCGCTCCAAACCCATATTGAAGCCCCGAACCCCTGTTGAAACGCCCCGACCCGTATTGGGACTTTCGAACAGACATTGAGCCCCCGAACCCATCTTGAAACCCCAGACCTGAGCCCACCTTGAAACGCCCCGAATCCATCTCGAAACCATTGAACCCATTTCAAAACTCATGGCCCGAATCCATTGATATATCACTTTTTTCATGCCTCCGACAATGTATCGTACATATTTCAGTCCGACACATTTCAAACGTCTTCTAATATCGCACGCAGTAGCGGTATCGCCTCTCTTTTATTGCATTGAGCCACAACTACCCCGCTTTTTCTTCTTCAAGGCTCCTCCTTGCACCTCCGTCTCTTGGGGTGAACGATACTTGGTACTTATTTTGTAGCTGTGTTATGTCGGACAACTCGCTGAGGGAGCTCCCGCAGAGGTTGGTCTCCTCTAATCGATCTCTGAAGTAACAGGAAGTACTACCAGGACTAGGTATATATATATAGAGAAAAGGTGCCCGCAGTTTTCTGATTGGCCAATTTTATTGACATGCCTATGAGTGATTGTGGCTTCTTGCTTCACATTGTTCGATGGCATGCATGATTTTTCCGATATGCATGTTACTAGTCAGCACTTCTAGTCCATTAACTCTCTTCCAATACCGTGTGATATCATGTATACCAGGTACCAGGTGCGTAACACGCAAAAAACAGGAAGCGAGTGAGACCAGGAAAATGTTTCCACCATGTAATATATGGAAACAACGCAATATGCGCCCAGCGGTTCAAGATGTCTTTATCAGGAGGAAGAACGGTGCTCCGTCTTATAAAGAATGCGTGGTCGATGGTCAATTGACTAAGATGAGCAACAAATGAGTACGCCCCTCCCCCTGCCATCCATATTCAAATCCACTTCACACGCAGTTCTTAGTAGTATGCAGCTGACCCTTCATGCGACTCGCCGAGAACATTCACACTTGATGCAAGCATTGTCTGCCTGATCGGTGAAAACCCGACGTGCTCCGTCCCGGCATTGTAGTAGGGATGCGAGGGTCTATGGTCTTACAACTACGGCCATACCTGATATCGAGTACACCTCCCCCCAGCATTGTAGGGATGCGAGGGTCTATGGTCATACGACCACGGCCGTACATGATAATGAACACACCCCTTGCCCCCCCCCCCCCTGGGAGGGATTCCCGCGCCGAGTTTTTCCAAAGCAAGGGACGCACAAATATCCAAAGTGATGGCGTTGGCAATATCTTGAGGAGATTTTCCCGTGGAGAGCGCCCACGCATCGTTCGGCGTTTACACCCTCCCCATGGTCGATATTGTTTTCATCGAAAAATCGTCTGAGGGGGTAGGTGTGCTGTCATCGACCCGTTTTCACTTGCTAGTGTGAACGTGGAATGCAATTCCTATTTGACTTGCTTTCAGTGCTGAAGCGTGCTTGGGGGGTAATAGTATTTATGAGGCTCCTCACCCAGCAACTGACTTTTGATAGCTATCGTACGCTAACCCCAACACAAAACCAAATGGGCTTGTAATTGGAAATATGCAGTACACATCGGATGCAACTTTATTGGATAGTTCGAGAGTTGACGGAAGCCTCGCCCCCGTCAGCGGGAAATGCTTGGCCTCACTACGAGTGAAACCCCTACTACTGTACCACCGTCCGTACGCAGCACGGCGCGCCATGTCATAACTTTTTCCCTCCTTTTTTATCGCGCATAGAGTCGGCCGTGCTTTTGCCTTTTTTATCCATTCAGCCAGTAAGATGGTCAGCACTACTGTTGACTACGTAACTTGCTCGTGGTTGTTTCGTCCCAATAGGCACGTGTACCCATTCGTTTTCAATTTCGTAGTAATAGTAGTTAACTTATTTTGTATTTTGGTTTTAGTTTTTCTCGGGCATTCGATGCATGCGTTTTCTTTGCGTTTCAATAAACACGATCAATCAACACAGACTTGAATACTACATCAGTCCGACCTCCAGTTGTCTCCCTCGGTGTAGTATCCCACCTCACAGCCCTCATCATTCCGTAGTTAGTTGTCGATCGAGAAATTATTGTTGGGGATCAATCCTCGAGTTGAGTTATGCCGATTTGGATTTCACCTTCTATTAATTTTGTCTGTACAACCAAGAAGCTGTCTTCAACCCCGGGGAAACACTTTTTGCGCCTCCGTTTTTGGTACCAGGACTACTGTTGTTGTAACATCCCGGCGTCGCATTGGTTCGTATCACGTGCCAGGTATCATATATATATGTGTATACAGTAGTTTGTGGTTAAAGACAAGTATCTCTGCTGCGGCATGAGATCACATCTATACTTGCTGTATTCGTTTTCCCGTCCCTCAGTGAAGTCCTCGTAGCTTATTTTCCTCTTACGCAATATATTTCCCACGGGGTACACATCTCTATTTTTGTTTTACCTGAACTTCTACCTTGATCCCTAGTTTGATCCGGCTTCTTTTATCCCGCGGGAGCACTGCATGGTTACCCAAGCCCCATATAACCACAGTCCTTCCCGGCGTAGCTCCCTCGGTAGTTACTTCGGCACCCCCTTGAGCACCTCGAGCAACGCGGACAATGTCTCTTTCGTCGTAGATGTGGCGGGGTGGCTATTCGTGAGGGTGCTTATCCCGCACGCTCAAAACTCCGTCCCTATGGCCTCCTTGCTGGTCACACCACCCCAATGGTTCGACGATGCGGCGGTGGCGTTTGATGCAAAGCCTCCCCCCCGCTGATTTTCTTGCTAGATCATCGGCTATACATAATCGATTCCCACGTGATGATCAAGACATAGCATGGCGGATAGATTATTGCTTATCAATGATCTTTACAGGTATGACCTACTGTAGCCCATACTGCCGGGTGGAGGACGTATAAGTCCTCCATGATCTAGGACATGTTCCCCGGGTTTGATAACTACTACAGTCAGTATGCATATCCTCCTAACCTCTTGTAAAGGCGCAGGTTGGGATATGGACTAGCACATATCGTGTTCTGCCCAACGTGTGGGATATCGTCCAGTATTTCAGGTCTGATTGGCAACATCTTCTCTGCCTGGAGTCCGTGGATCATGAGTTCCCTTCATTATATCTGTGGTATGCATTATTGGAACAGACGCTACACATGGTCAGCGAACAAGTGAACGAAATATTATTTCGTAGTGTTATGATCAATCGAGGTTGAAAGCCATGCATGCTGTACGTTGTCCAATGGCGGGAAACAACACAAATCAGTAAATAACAGGTCATAGGCGTCCAACAGCCTCACCGCGCTTCCATCAGGGCTACTGTCCGGTTTGCCGGAGTTATCGAAACTGTGAGATCACTGAGGGCATCTTGAACACTGGGTGGTTCGCTTCCTGTTGGTTGTATACTGGCATGTGCGTGACTTCGATTCTCAGCCATGATCGTTTCTTCTCCAGGTGAAGAATAAAAAAATAGGGGATAATGGGCCCCGCTGCGATGGGTGTACGTAGCACAGTATGACCCCCCTCACGATAGGGGTACGTAGCACATATTGGCCCCCGCTACGATAGGATTACGTAGCAGCTGCCGAGCCCCGCATTGATAGGGGTACGTGTCACCGTATAACCCCCTCTACGATCGGGGTACGCAGCATTTACCGACCCCCGCCACGATATGAGTACCTAGCACTGTATGACCCCCGCTATGATAGGAATACGTAGCACCTACAGTAAAAATGACGAGGCCCATCAGCTCCAACAAACGAGTATCAGATAAACAATGTAAAGCCAAGCCCCCGGCACCCAACCAATCCGACGGGTCACGTACCTATCATACTGTGTATCTAACCAAGAACTTTTTTCTGCATGAAACAAAAAACATCAAATCCAAGGGTTATATGGGTAGTTTGAGAGTTGAGGAGCCCCCCCGTCAGCCATCATTCTTTGGGCTACTCTAAAATCGGTTTTAAGCATTCCCCATGGCACGAACCCTGGGTTCCGACCCGGGAGGGCGGGGTGGGGGGCTCGCCCCCAGAGATCATATACCGAGACCGATTCGAAATAATACTAGAAAATAATTTGTTGGTGAGGAGCGATAGCCTAATGGTAATAGCCTATTTGTCGTTGTACCTTCTGACCAATACTCCCCGAAGCGGTGTGTTGCACACTTGCTTGTTGCTACGTGCGTGCATAATGCAAACGCGGTCCTGCGTACATACATACCGAATCAGGCTCACACCAGACGTTTCCGATACGATGTACAGTAGTACATAGTTACCGTGTGCCGACCGTTTCTTTCTTTCTTTTCGACCGCGCCTGCCTCATATACCGTTGGAACTTCCTCCTCCTCCTCCTTCTCCTCCCCCTCCTCCTCCCTTCCTGCCATGACAAAACGACATACCCAACACACCGATATTTGTACGAACTGTGCCCCCCAGCTGGTGGTGATGCAGAACATCTTCTACCAGAGGAATATCAGCCTGGTTTTCGACCTCAAGGGGTCCACTCGGAGCCGCTACGTTCGCCCCGAGGGACAGGAAGGAGCGGCGACCATGTCTCGCAGCAGCTCCGTCAACAACGCCAGCAACGCAGCCGCAGCCGCAGCCGCTACCGCCGCCTCCATCACCAGCGCTGCTGCCGCTGCGTTTGCTACCGGTGGCGACTCGGGGACGGAATTGGGAGGAGCCGGGGTGGCGGGGGCAGGGATCGGAGGCTCAGCGGCTGGTGGGAGGGGTGGAGGCGGGGCGCCGACGAGGACGACATCATTATCATCATCATCCGCAGCACCGGCGGGGGGTAGCGGGTTAGGAGATGATACTCCGGGAGACGGTCAGGATGGTGGTGGGGTTTCGAGAGGAGGAGAGGCAGTTTCTTCGGCGGGGGCGGGTGCCGGGCCGGGGGCCGGGGGCGGGGCGGGGGCGGGGGCTGGAACGGCTGTGCCCAAGCGCGTGCAGGTGATTGGTTGGTTGGTTGATTGGATTGATTGATTGATTGGCTGGTTGATTGGCTGGCTGAATGATCCGATTGGTTGGTTGGCTGATTTGATTTATTTATTTGGCTGGGTTGATTGATCGGTGTGTTCGGTTGGCTGGTTGGTTAGTTTATTCGATTGGTCGGTTGATTGGTTGATTGATTGATAGATTCCATTACGATAGCTGCGTGCTTGCTTGGGTTTGATTGGTGCGTGACGCGGCGTGATGTGACAGACGCTTGCGTGTGTTGTTGTTTGTTTCGTTTGTCGAGAGCTTATGAGAAAAGTATGGTTTGGTGGTGGTAGGGCAGAAGGAGGGGGGGAAGGGGGGGCGTAGTCATTTGTTGCTCGCCTCAGTCATTTGACCATTGACCACGCATCCCTTTCGACTCAGGGGGAGGGGGTGTACTGGATAGGAGATATGTGCTCGATCTCATTCGTGGCCGTAGTCGTATGATCATTGACTCTCGCATCCCTACAGTGCCCGGACGGAGCATGTCGGGTTTTCGCCGACCACGCAGACCTTAGTAGGGGGGAGGGTATAGCATATCACTCGAGGCTTTGCTACGTTCCCTTGATGCCGTTTCGTTCTTGCTTGCATACAGCGTGAACATAGTACGTTCTTGTTCACCCCGTTATGGCGTTGCGCTCGAATCCACACGACGACCAACGATGCCGCTCCGTTTGCGCTGACCGAAAGCCCATGTATGGGTTCGTGTACGTTCGCTCCACTCTCTATGATATCGCCTTGCCTGTGTCGCACTCCAGGTTTTACTCGACGAGAACTTTATGGAGTACACTGGGGGGCAGCCGCTGCCCATGCAGGACTTCGGCAAGGTGACACGGGCGATGCAATTGGTCTATGGTACCCGAGAAAGTATATTGCCGATACCCCCACTCCTCTATCGGAGACCTAGACAGGAGGGGAGGGGTACTTGAGAAAAAAACAAGAACAATCGTTTCATTCGAAGTCGTTATTTCAACTCTCACAGAAACCCCACCCACTGTTCGCTCAGTCGGGACGTATGATAGGAATGGAGCGCCCTCGACAGCCTTGAGACCTTACGTCAGGCCCTCTTATCACTACAGATCCAAACCAAATAACACCCCCTGGTCAACGCCCTCTGCCCCTTCTCATGCAAACCCTCAGCTCAGCGTCCCAACATGTTGTTTCCGCGTTTTCATAGTTTGTTTTTCGCTTACCGGACGGTACTAAGGGGTAAGGGGACAGGAACTGTAGATCATCTGCAGAGAAGCCATCTAGATCCTAACGTGCCGTTGCTAAATCTTGCGCGGGACCTGTACTATTTACGGGGGACTATTGCAGTAAATAGGACCAAATATTGTTGGTAAAAATAGCGAAATATTTAGGTTTTTATGTGTACCGTAGGTCCTATTTACTATGGTCCCCCCTAGTAGTGCAGATCCAACCCAGGAAACATGTGCTATTACATACGGTTCCCACCCGACAGCATGAACCATCTACAGGTGATACATGCCGGCGTCCCCGGTGACTTGGTAGGTGGTCCGCGTGCCTACTAAGATCAATTTCGTGGGTTCGGGTATCACCGAGTGCATACTTGCAGGAACTTTTTCTAGCATAAAAAGTAATTGTTAGCGGAAAGCGCGAGAGCGTGATTCAGCATCATTCGACGATCTATCCGATGTGTGAAACATGATTAACTCTGGGTGTATATAGAAGGACCGTTAAGTCTTGATATTACTGTATAAACAGTCCTTATGTTCCCGCCCAGATGGCGCACCCTCTTGGTCCATTTTTGGAGCTGTTTTTTTTATATTGAGGAGAAGGGTGCAAACAAACGCCGAGCGCCGACGCGTCTGTAGAGAATTATCTGGTCGAGACCCTTACCGAAGCCTTCATTTTTGATGTGTGCGTGTGCGTGTGCGTGTGCGCTCTCTCCCCCTTGCTCTGGAGAAAGTTGCCTCGGAAACTTCGTCCCAGGGGAGTGTGCTGTCTTATCGCCCGGTGGGATAACGGCATATAACTCTAAGCGGTCCTTATGTCTAAACCCAGAGCGGAATACGGTACTGCTCTCTGTAGAGCTCTATGTCTCCACCCCTCTCTTCTTCTTCGTGCGACTCACCGAACGATCACCTCAAGTTTTGCTTCGCGCTTGGTGCAAGCGAGCAATGCGTGCCTGGCCGGTGAAATACCGATGTGCTCCGTTCCGGAGGACCAACGCCCCAACGGGTAGGGTGGACCGTAACTGTACCAAGTCTGGCGGGAAGGCCTCATAGCCTAGGTTTTTGTTAGTGGGTGAGCTCGCGCGAGTCCCACACTACCCGGGGGAGATGACCCTCCCGGGTGGCTATCTCCACCACACCTGCTCCTCTCGGGGGTCAGGTCGGGTCAACGTACCTAAAGCCCCTGGGACATACCAGCTTTGTCTCGTGTTGCAACGGTATCTAAGGTTTAAATTGACACACGACACCAAACTGGGAACGTGGAAGTGTGGTGAGCTTGAGCTTTGTTCTTACCAATCTGCCGGAGGATTAAAACCAAAACAATAAAACTCCGTCCCGGCTTCGTACATAAGGATACGAAGGTCCATGGCCGTTACGACTACTACGGCCGAGCATGATATCGAATACACCCCTCCCCTTTGTTTTTTTCTCCCTGGAAAAAATCATTCGATGAACGTGGTCGAAATAAACACAGGCGCTGTTTCAGACGGCCATCTTGAACGACACCCTGTTCCTCAACATCGTCAACATCGTCGACTACAGCATCGTCGTGGGGCTAGACGAGGAGCGGCGTGAGCTGGTGAGTATGTCTTTGTTGGTGGTGGCGGCGGTGGTACTGGCGTTGATGATGACGGTGGTGGCGATGGCGGTGATGATGTTTTCGAAGTTGTTGTTCCTAGTCTCGATGTTTTTGCTATTATAGTTGTGTGTTTTGATGTTTTTCATGCTGTTGTTTCTTTGTTCCTGTTGTTGGTTTTGCTGTTGTGTCGGTGACAATGTCGTCGTTGCTCTTGTCTTGTTGTTGATGTTGTCGTTGTCGCTTTTTTGCGTTAGTCTCGTTAAGTTTCGGTGTGTCTGATGCTGCGGTTTTTGTTGATCTGAAGTTGTGTTTTTGAGCTGTACTGGTACATTGTTTTCGTTTTCTGCATGCTGCTTTGCTATTTGTCTTTGTTGGAGGCTACGCCAAGATTTGGAATGTTCAATTACGTTCGTCGTGTTATCGTGCATGAGCTTTTCTTATACTTTTGCGCATGAATCAGGTGGTGGGAATTATCGACTACATGAGGCAGTACGACATCATCAAGCGCATGGAGAGGATGGGCAAGAGCGTCAGCATGATTGCGGGGCAGGCACAGCCTACGATTGTTGAGCCATCGCTCTACAAGGCCCGCTTCAAGCAGGTGACACGAAACAAAAAAGACAAAATCAGCAGCCGAAACGCAAACGCAAACGAAAACGGGAATGAGCACGGAAACGAAAGCGAAGGCGAGAACGATAACGGAAACCGAAACGAGCAATGGGAACGGATCTTGGAAACACTCATTTCGCTGCGTGAGCTAGGCAACCAGGGTACCTTGTCATTAATTTATCTGGCGGTCACCACGGCTGGCGGTCGAGTTGGACCATTTTTGTGCGTAGTAGAGGTTCTCCACTCCGCACAAGGGAGATTATCGTAACGCGTAGTGCGTATATGGCGAGGCACCCACGCGGCAGTTATATTGTCAACCCATTACTGTCTCTGGAAGCGGCCACACCTAAAACTAAATCCATCAATTGACGCCGGCATCAATATGCAACAAACTCCGCCTCAAAAGCGGTTCGTCGTAGGATGCAGCTCACCCTTGATACTACTCGCCCAACACCTCACGACGCTTCGCTCTTGGTGCAAGCAATGTCTGCATGATCGGTGATAAACGGACGTGCTCCGGCCCAGTATTGAAGGGGTGCGAGAGCCTATGGCCATACGACTACGGCCATGCATCATAATGAATACACACACCCCCCCCCTCCCCGCCCCCTTGCGTCAAAATGTCGAACTGCGAATGAACTTTGAATTGCTCTTCACCCTACCTACCTACGCCCGCAGCGAAAAATTCGCACGGTATCCTTTCGACTTCATCATCGGCAGGTGGTAATATTAAACCGAGTACTATTTCGGGCCTGCCTGGGTCTGCTACTGGTATTCCTGGTCCACGTAAGACTGATGTGTCCTCTAGCTAGAACTAATATAACTCTTTTTGGAACGTGCCGGCTTCCAAGGGCAGACAAATGGGTAGCTGACCTCTGCGCGGCCCAATTGCTGGTCAGGGCCCACGTATGAAAGCAACGCAAACCCCCTCGGGGGGGGGGGGGGTGTACTCGATGGGAGATATGTACTCGATCCCATGCATGGCCGTAGTTGTATGACCCTAAACCCTCGCCTCCCTACAATGCCGGGA
>JBBMHQ010097061.1:0-10200 GCA_037834295.1 Postelsia palmaeformis | reverse complement strand
ACCCCGTCATCGGCAGGCTTGACCCCGTCATCGGCAGACTTCAGTCCGTCATCGGCAGACTTCAGTCCGTCATCAGCAGACTTGACCCCGTCATCGGCAACTTTGACTCGCGAACGGGGAGGCGAAGGGGGGGGCGAAGGGTCTCCGAGGTCGAACGCGCCATCCTCTCCGGCCTCCAACGGCTCCTGCTCGAAATATGTCATCGCGTCAAGGGGGTGGCTTCTCTTCAAACTGCCGGCTCGGGCTAGAGGAGGGGGTGATGGCAGCATGTGTAATATGCCAAGTCAGCAGGATCGTTGCCAGAGCAGAGCGTCTAGAAGGGTCGGTGCGGCATCAGTGCTAGCAAAAACAGGTGCGCATATACGATGAGACAGATCGTAAGTTACGCGGTAGTTCATGAAATCGTTCGAAAGACGCGAAGGATGTCGGCTAACAACATTTACGGCATGGAAACGCGCATACCATCCATATAGTCAAGCTGTCAGACGGGCTGTTGGGGATACGGAGGCGCGACGTCCTCTGCAAAGTGTGAGCGCGAGGGTGCCCGTACGAGCAAGGAATCAAGACTCGAGACGAACGACTCCACTGGTCAGAGTTGTGGGAACATCAGTCGCTAGAACGAAACAAACCGCAAAAAAGCGAGCGAGGATATCCAAGCTGCAGCGCAAGCTCCATGGTGCAAGGTACACGGCGTGTGTTGGCTGCGAACTACGATGGTGGTGATGTTATACCCATTGCTATTCATAGGAGATCAGTCGCAGCTCGCAGACACAAACACACGTGTCCATATCGTTTGTTCCTCTTGACCCTTCAGGAACTTGTCCGCCTTTCGGAGAAGATGAATTTCGGCGAACCTTTTCCAACACTGAA
The DNA here is from genome assembly GCA_037834295.1 of Postelsia palmaeformis. NCBI lineage: Eukaryota > Phaeophyceae > Laminariales > Laminariaceae > Postelsia > Postelsia palmaeformis. Next base: position 9,330 of record JBBMHQ010097061.1, on the reverse strand, counting down.
ATACGCAAGCTCTCCAACTCTGTTCGTCGTCTAAAAACAGGTCAAAGCCGAACTCCTTGCCCACCTTTTTATCAATGGGGTCCATCGCGCAGCTCGGGGGCTATGTGTGGTGCTTCAGGTTTGCTTGTGTGTGCCTCAGGTGACTCCCGGCGACTTGTGTTCGTTGGAAAAAGCTGAAGAGGTCCCTAGTAAAAAACGACACCAAAGCTGTGGAACTCCCTCCCCGAAAAGTACTCTCTTCAAACAGGTTGGGCCAGAACTTCATGAAATCAACGTCAACGGGCTAGCGCAATCCCACGGGACGAACGAGAGGCGTCCTCGGCATGACTGAAAATGGCGGGGGGGTGTTCCATCCTAACGTTACGAGCCTTGAGGTGATGAAGTTGGCGGGGTTTTGGAAAGTCTTATCTTGCGGTATTTCTATTTGTCCTGCTGTGTATACGAAGTTCGAAGTACTGATATAGGATGTCTTTGCTCGCATCTGGTGCGGCGATCGCGGCGGTGGCCTGCGTTCGAAAGAAGAAGCATTGCTGCGTGGAACACCCCCCTTATGTTTGGCGGGATCGCCTGGATTCGCCCTGTTGGAGGTTTGATTGTGGGCGATCTAGTGAAACCATCTCTTCTAACTAACTCGTTCCTTGCCATGTTCGAACTGCATTTTGGGGTTGGTGGCACCAAACCGGTTAATCTTGTTTTTCTATTCCGCGTTGCTCAGCAGCAGTCAGCCCTCAAGTCTTATGAATGCCAAGTGCCCGCGCGTGCCGCTACGTGCCTCCCACATCGCGCGAAAATGGCCGCCAATGCACTGCACGCGTGGTGTTATACACAGTAGTACGTGACATATTATAGATCAAAGCAATTGCTGCCAGCGTGCAATATTGCTACACTGCTGTATTTGTATATACATGTAACGTGGCCAAGGTACTCGATTGCGAATCTTATATCCCGCTGTTTGTATGCGGTGTGTGAACTATTCGCAGCAGAGGTTCCGACAGGTACGAGTATGATATTTACACAGCAGCAGGACAGCAGTACCAGTATGTACCTTATCACTGTGGCCCAAGGCCCAAAACGCACGGGGAGAGAGGAGCTTGTACAAGATTCCTGAAGAAAAACGAATTTAGCGCCGATGGAAACCCATCCATCAACCGCGTGTTTGGCACGGACGATAGTTTCGATTCACGCAGTAGTTCTCGAGATAAACCTGAGAGTGGTTGCTTCGGGCTTGTTTCGGACCTACTGCTGTTTTCACGATAGGCCTCAGTGATGGAGTATTCATATTAATAGTCATAACACGTGAGACACCACTCCCCTCGGAGGAATGTCATCCAAGTTTATACCAGGCGACAGCAGTACGTAAGACATTATGTTGTACTCCTGGTATTACAGCAGTAGGATGGCTAGTGATCTCGACAACGGGGAAAGTGTACTATTTTTGATACACCACGAACGCCACCATTTTCGTTACTTGTGTATCACCACGTAGCGCCACCCATATTTGGAGGGAATCGGGTCTGAATTTCGTTCCAGGGTGTGTGATCACCCATCAGCCGGGTGATACCAGGGTACTTCGAAGTACACGTCGTACACTGTATGACACGTATCGTACCAGGCACAGCTACAGCAGTAGTACCGATAAAACAAAGCAGATCAGTATGTTCTGTTCGTACACAGAACCCTGCGCCCTGGGTAGAAGCAGCGCGTATCCGTGGCACATTAGTTACGACCAGGTACGTATTAAAGTTGTACCAATACATTATACGGGTATTATACGCAAGTACAGCGGTTCTGTCAATAGGGGTTTATGCTTCTCAAGTATGATGGTCGTACTGCTGCATTGCTGCACGTTGTGATCGTCGGCACATCACATCTCCGTCTTTCGATGTCCATCCAACTGCCTGCCTGCCTGCCTGCCTGCTTGCTTGCCTACTTGCTTGCTTGCTTGCTTCCCTGCCTGCCTGCCTGCCTGCCTGTTTGCCTTGCTGCTGTCTGCCTGCCCGCCTGCCTGCCGGCCTGCTTGCCTGCTTGCTTGCTTGCCTTTCCTGGTTGCCTGTATGCCTAATCCTTCGGCAGTCGATCAAATTGCAAGACAATGTGCCACGAGTGCAACCTACGCCCCAATCAATCGACTACGAGGTGGCGCCGCAGTCGAACCTACTCCAGTACGTCGATCATGCCGGCTACAAGACTGAGCTTGGCGCGGAGGTGGAGGTATGTATGATATTCAGCAGCATTCACCAATTCACCCAGCATGGCTGTCTAGGCAACTGCAGGTATTGAGGTCGCGCCTCATGTTCGGTACCAACTACCCTACTGCCGGTACGTTGCTGGAGGTATCACACAGTCGTACCATCCACTTCAACCAAGTTGTTGGTACTGCTCGTGGCAGTGTTATACTACTGTACCTGGTAAGCTGTAAACTGCACTATTGAGCTGTATCTCTAAAACATTCCACGGTTTATGGTGAAGAGTGAAGAGCACACACGGTCAGTTTTAGTCCTGTGGTGCCCACGAGAAATGTCCGCCAAAGTATATTACGGCCGTAATACGAAAGATGCACCTCTTACTCTCTCGGTAAAACACTCCACGCCCGTTACTTGTTATTAGTAGTATTCATAGTGCTGTGTCAGACTCGAGAAAGGTAGTGCACGCCTCACGACATACATACGTAGTGTTTCTGTAACCCCTGGTTGAACTGCTCTGTTGCGCTGAAGGACTGCTGTAGGTATTGATGGCTGGCTCGATGGCTCAACTGGTTCAGCAATCGGGCTCTCGGCGTATGCCCTACTTTGTTCATGTATTTTGTAGGGCAATAACCAAAGGCAGGTATTCGTACTCGTACTTACCAGGTACCAGGTATCATGTACCTGGTGTACGTGAAGCTGTTCGGTTTGTAGGTATAAACAGTAGGTGCCCTCTGGGACCAAGAAAAAAACTCACGCCACGAGCCCTGCGATTGGCCAAGACCAAGTTGATTGGCCAAAACCACGTTGTACCTGATTGTGCCAGGTGCGAGATAACAAACCCCAGATATACCTGATTATGTCTACTTACTCTGATTCGCCTTCAACTATGTTGGGCTATTTCTGAAGGCTTGACCACTTGTGTGGAGCAGTGTGCATATTGTTTCACTGCTGCTCCGGTCACATTACCTGCTCAATCGGTACGGGCACGGGTCGCACTATTAATAGATACTGGGTGTCGTTGGCTGGGTAGACATGACGATCCAATGTGTGGGCAACGCACTCCGGGTATCCTATCATTCCAATAACAAAAACCAGTTCACTAGACTTTTTTGTTTTATCGCGGACGTCACGGAGATGCCAGTCATTTTTCCCATCGGCGACAGCAGTCAAAAGTTACGAGCGTTTGGAAGAATATAGAGGGTCTTCGATGCTTCCACTAGATGCCAGGTTGGACTTATTGGGGTGTTGTGTGAGATACAACAGGTGCCTTGTGCAATGTGTTCGGCCAATCGCTGGGCTCGTGGTGTGTTTTGTTTCTACTCGGTCTCAGCTTGTACGTATTTTTGGCTCCAAACGGAACGGGAGTAACTTTTTTCCAACTGCACGCAGTTCTCGTACAGTACAGCGGTAGTGTGTAGCACGGGAACCTTCTGGAACCTTCTGGCGACCCATTGAGGATTTCAATGCTCGCCATGTGATGACAGTTTTTTCATGTTCCAGATGCCCTCCGATAATATACTTCGATCTTCTATTACTAAGACAAGCTTCGATGCGTTTCCGTGTGATTCCATGCGATGCTGCCATGTTTGCGGGACACGCAGGCCATCGGAGAGCTCGAGAAAGTGCTGGAGGTAGGGCGCATGCACGTCAACGTGCTCTACACATTTCGGAGCGTGTCGCGAGCCATCCCAATGGTAAGCGGCAGCAGCGACCCCACCAAGAATGCTCTGCACATGAACACATTCAAGGTGAGATCATCAGACGATTCGTGCTCTCAGTCTACCGGCAGCGTATTGCTGGTTTTAGTCGTAAAGGTCGAGGCGTGTTATATTTCAGAATTTGCTTTTGCTCTGGTCAGGGTGGACGTAAATCTCTCTTTTTTTCAGTTGTCATCACGTTTTTGGAGACTGGCGTTCTCGTCTTGTTCGTAGAATGTTCATAGTTTCACGGGTGCGTTGAGAACAGCAGTGCTACCTGGTAGTACCCGCAATGTTTCGCGCGACGAGACCAACCTGCAGTCGGCAAGCATGAAATCTTGACGGCTTCATGCGTCGTCCGTCGACTCTTTAATTATTCATGTTTTACGGTACACGATTTTGATACGGATTGTTCATTGTCCGGCATCGGTCGATTGCTGGATCGATTGATCCGTCATGTCACTCCCACATTTGCCATATTTCTTGCTGACCTACCTGGCATTGGCGTACTGGTATGATTCTAAGCTGTTGTGTCTGTATAAAATTATACACCTAGTGTTGATAGAATTTTCTACAGGGCCTACTGCTGCGCTTGAGACTCATTAGAGCCATAGACGAAGACACCAGTGGTGTCTGCTGTTGTCAAGACACACGATCGTTTCGATGCTGCTGCCATCCTGGAATGTATGTGTCGTATAATCCTCTCGCAGTAGCTCTATTGCTGCCTGGCTGCTGGTGTACCATCACCATTGCCTCACGAATGCTACCCAACACACTGTACCCTGGTACTACAGGATGACCTTCTGCCGCTGTACTGCTGTATCACGGTATCATACACTGCTCTGTCCGTGACGGCTGTTCGTAGCTCTGTATATGATCGTTGGAGTACTTTGTTGGCACATCGCACATTGTCATTCTGCCACACCAAGGTACCAGCTTGGAAATATGTGATAACGATATCATCAATACCCTTTTCTGCACGATTACGATAACGATTATGATTATGTATGCATATCACACGACTTGACGGTTGTCGATGCTTGCCCTTTTTCCCGCATTGGCATGCTTCATCACATGGTCCATCACATTTACTGCATTCTCGCTATGACACGCTTCACGTCATGCTTACAGGTACTGCGGCCAGAGATGAATAAGCTTACGGCCGTCATGCTCTTCTACGAGAGCGCAGTCCAGGCAAGTCTACCGTAGTCCCTATTGCGGTACGTACTGACTCTGGCTATGGTAGGGGTCGCTGTGCCTATAAATAGTCTACCGCAGTACCCGCCGTATCCAAATTATACGTTTATACGTTGCCCCTATTTGTTGGTCGTGGATGTGCGCCCTCTCGTTCACACCTACTGGATAATTTTGTCCGAGTATTGCGAGTATAGTGGGCGATTGAAATGTGATGATTTACTGCTGAGGTATCTTGCTGTCAATATACGGTTGATAACATCACCATAGCCGCGTTTGGCCTTCATCATGGATCCCATTCGCCTTAATTACTACCTGCTATACAGCACTATTAATAGTATCTTAATCTCAACAATAGTGGCAAAAGCGCGGCAGTCATGGGAGCGGTTCTCTTGTGAAGTACCTGGTATTAGATACCGGGCATATCATTAGACTGTCAAGAACGGGTATGGGCATGCTTTTATTGATCGTGTACAGCGACTAGCAGATGGCAGTTGGAGTCACACCAAAAAATCTGCACACGCACCAGGCTGCTACTGCTGTGCTGCTACTGCTATGTGGTACCTAGTATCCAATAGAGCCGTTGCGGTGGCATCAGCAACGCACTTTGCTACTTCCATCTCTTCTCATCTCGGATTTACCCGTCCTCTCTCCCTTCTCCCCCCTCTCTCTTTCCCTCCTTCCCCCCTCCTCGCTTACTTGCGCTGTAACTACTGGCTGTATGCGTTTCTTGCCCCTCCTCAAGAGCAGGTTTTCTGTGTGCACGTTGAGACTCTGGCGAAGCAGGGCAAAAAGAAGATAGTGCCGGAGGGCCTATACGACGCGCTTATTGCCGTGGTAGATTTACTGCAGAAAATGGTGAGACACGCCGTAACAACTAACAGCAGTGTTTGTGCTCAGCACCGTTACAGAAGTAGTGTCGTAACGCCTTACTGTACAAAACCTAAACCTAAATCGAGGTCCGGAGAGTTTTTTGCGTATGATTTATTGATAGTAAATACTATCTGGTGCAAACTCCCAGGTACCAGTATGTGCCAATGGCGCTGTTTGCAACGTTCCCGATCCGTGAAGAAAAGGCCTGTCTGCGCGATACATTTTTTTTCAAATAGAGGTGTTGCCCGTTTTACTCTCGATGGCACCGATTGCTTGACACCGCAAGGTCGCAGCCTCGACCGCTGGCGCTCTTGTTGACTCTTGTTCATGTGATACTCTACTAATGTAAATATCTATACCTGGTACTAGTATAACTTACGCATATGTATATATATATATATATATATATATATAGTTACGTTTATGAGTTTCGGCATGGCGTATGGTTGAGAAGACAGATCATGTTGTTTTCGCGAAGATTATGGGGGGATGCAAGTACGCGTGGTAGGTCTCGCTGAAGTAGACAGCGGCGGTGGTAGTGTTGATGTTGCTGTTGTGCTGCCCGTCAAGGGCGACTGCCGAGAAGTGCTATCAAAGTATGCTCGCATAGGCCACTAGCCTTGCTTGTACATATTGTACATTTAGCGATGGCGTTCTCGCGTGCCACAATCGAGCAGCAGCAGTGCTCCCAGCAGGGTATCATGCCAATAAAAGTTTTGACACTCACAAGGGTGCACGACCTTAAGGCACAGCCATACCACAGTCCTGAAGAGTCAAATTGGAAAGCAAACCCACCGAGTGGCATTTCTGGACGAATTTACCCACAATGTTCTTTATTTACACGTTTTTGGTTAACATACCCCCGTTTCTCGGTGCCTAAAATTGGCAGGGGGGTGTCGGACTTTATGCTTTACCTACAGTATGTCCACCACTGACTTTTTGATGAGCACGGTGCACATCCTATACGATGTACGATGCTGGAGTTCACTTACATGGCGTTTTCTGTATCCCCGCCTGCGACGCCCGATGTCGAACGGGACGTATGAGTGCGAATTTAAGGAGCTTTTGCTTAATGCTTGGCTTTTGAAGACCCTGCATCGATCCCCTTTGTATGTCATGTACACCTGTGTCTTGTGCATGTTGAGTTTTTCGTCACGGAATGTTTGATTGTTTGATCCTCGAAATTCGATGTTTTTCTATGTTTGAGCATCGATCTTTAGTTCATCTTCCCGTGTGATGTTCGATGTGTGTGATGGTTGCGTCACTGTCAGGACTACCTGAAGGACACCAAGGCGTGCTTAACAAACGACTTCTCTCGCTACAAGCGCGCGTTGACGAGCGTTCGGCAAGAGCTCCCCGACGCTGAGAAGTTGGCGCAGGTAAGAGGAAGCGGGCAGCGACGCAACCCCCTGAGACGAAGTATGCGGCGCAATCCCCTCGAACGAAACGTACTTTTCTGGCTGGGGTTTTCGCCCGTAGGTCAATTGCGACCGACTGCGACCTACTGCGCATGACGCCTTTCGTGTTCACACAAAGAGTAGTAACGCAGTACATACATGACATGGATTCCGTTTTCTGTTTTTTGACAGCAGTACCCTTTAATCTACTGTACTCTTTGTCTATTTTTACGAATACGTAGCGTCGGCGAGGTCGTGAGATGTGCAATGGGATAAAGAAAGATAAAGGAAGAGCGACGAGGCGGTGGTGTTGGCGACTGTGACTCGGTATCATTTGCAGCGATCACATGGGCTGCAACCAAAGTACAGATGACAGATACCGGTACCGGGTTCAGTAGGGTTTGTGTTCCGTACCGTCCCGTGGTAACAGTATACATACAGTAGTGTTTCCTCTCAATCGCCGGATGTAGGCGCATATAAGACACATGTGCCGCCCGGTACCACTGTACGGTACTGCGCAGTACTACGCGGTACTGATAGGTATCGCCGTACTGCTGCGCAGTATTGCACCGTACTATATAAGGTAGTACTATACTGTACTGTACGGTGGACCCTCTCCATAATATCTGGTGGACATATATACATGGGAGCTTCAAAGGTGGGACATGATGCCATGATATCATTATGCATGACAAAAACACACCGTCTCGTGCTTATTTGTTTGGGTCAGGAGCAACACTCTTTGCAGCTCTTTCTGGGAAACCCGAAGCACCCGAAGCAGCTCATCATCAACACGCTCAGGGACGGCGTGAAGACCATCCCCGGCCACCTCGAGGTCAGTCAGCTGCGGAAGACCTTACGTTGAAATTATCCTTGTGCTATCAACACCTTCGGGTTGCACCTCAGCATATATCCACCATATTGTAGGGCAGAGTTCTTCTCTCTATTATGGGATGCATTCCAGTTCGACGTCGCTGTTGGCGCGTTGGAAACGATAGCACCATTTATGCTCGCAATCCTTGTCGTGTCATCATCTCTCTCGCGTAGCTGTGTGTACTGGGGCCAGTTTGCCCGGCTGTAGAAAGCTGAAAAGCACGCTAAACAAGTCGTTCTTACGATCTTTTACTACTGTATTTTACTTGAAAGACGCCATCCGTATCTATTTTTTGAAATGTTGCGATGATGAATGTTGGGCTGTTGGGGCGTTGCTATGGTGAACGGTACTGTACCGATCGAGGGGAGAGGTGAGGGAGGCTCGAGGATCCTCTTTACCCAGTTTGTCGGCTCCCCTGAACGCTATTATTAATAGCATTAGTCCTCTGTTAGATACTGTATATACTTGAGTGGGCTACTATTGATATTTCTAGGCCGCTGTTAATCTGGCGCCCGACAGCAACGTGCATGCGGAGTCCATGCTGCTTTTACCCGCATCAGAATGGTCGGCGAGATGCCGCGCATCAAAGGCCCCGAGGGCTTGGCTGTTGATATTTCGGTTGCCATTGGCGAGGCGCTTGCTCTATCTCTGCAGTGCCTTGCTGCGGCATACTTGGTGTTGGTGTTGGTGTTGGTGTTGGTGTGGCTCTGCTGCAGTGCTTGTGTAGTGATTTCGACAGCCGGTGTTGACCTGGCTCTGTAGCTTGGAGTGCTTGCTGCGGAGTAGACAGCGCTGATATGACTCTGTTTGACTGTGCTTGGTACATGGCTGCCGGTGTTTCAATGTGGTGACGCTGGCATTTGTCGTTCAGGTTTTAATGAAGATGCTCAGCCTGGCGGTGGAAAGGCTGGAGACGAACCGGTACATGACACCGGACGAGAAGTACCGCAACATCAGAGTCGTACCGCACCTCCTGTGGTGAGCTTTCCACATTTGTACGGTACAGAATACTCACGAATTAATAGTCGGAACAAAGCAGCGCCAGTACAGTAAGGCATACCTGGTACCTGGTAAGGCATCAATGTAGCACCAAAAAAGCAAAGAGATGT
>JBBMHQ010097050.1:0-10200 GCA_037834295.1 Postelsia palmaeformis | reverse complement strand
GTCCTCAGTATAATTCAAAGTTTGATTCCGAAGCGTCGACGTTGGACGCGCCACCACCTCCATGGGGGGCCAAACGACCTCACGGGATCGGATTGTCGTCACATTAGCCTGCTTCTGTGGTGGATCTGTATTGCCCAGCGCTAGATTGCCGGCACGCGTGGGCAGTTATGGACGGCCCGTAAGTTGTGCTCTCCGTTGTTTTTCGCCTGGGTTTCTACTTTCACATTTCGATTCTGATTAGACACTTCGTCTGAGATACTCTCAGAAACGAAAACAGTTCGATTTTTGATTTTCGATCCTTAGTCCGTCGGGCAGGGTACTGGTAAAATGTTTACCACTCGCCTACTGCTCAATCTAAACCTTGTAACATACCAGGTACCAGGTATCTCATACATGGCAGGCCGTCATGATAATATCTCGTACATGTATCATACATACCAGGTACATGTATCAGGATTCTGCGGTTACGGGGAACCATGGTAAAAAGGGCCTATGGCACATCCGAAAACATGGATATTCACCTACTATTACTGACAATATTCGGTCATATTTACTATGGCCTCGCGTGATAGGTAGGAGGTATCTCACACATGACTGCCGTAGTGATATCTCGTACATGTATCAAACCTGGTATGTCGGGATTATACTCGTGATTGTAGTGAGCTCGCTTTGCTCCCTCAGCTTCAAAACCCGCAAGTACAACAAACGATTTTTATTGCAGGGGACCATGGTAAATAGGACCTTTGGTACACATAACAACCTATATATTTCCCTGCTGTAGTTTATTAGCAATATTGGGTCCCTACGAGGTACTGGTATTTACTATAATCCGCCGGAATAATAGTATTTTGCGCTAGCAATAATCAGAATGGAAAAGGGACTTCGCGGTCGATCCAGCGGCACTATAATGCACCAACAGGCCGATAGTGTTCCTTGGAGTCGGGTGGGGCTGAAAGCGCGCGGGGGACATGGGGGGAGTACGAGGGGGCATGGGGGGAGGTGCTAAAGGGGGTGGACGAACTGAATAGGAGTTGCTCCGTATGTACAAATTGTCCCCGCATCCCCGCATTCACGGCTTCTTTCCGCCTGTGGAACACCTTACCGTAAACGCTGCACCAACCCCATCGACTGTTTGGGCGCTGAGTTTGAGGAGAAGGAGCACGGAAGGGAATAGCGACGATGGTGAGCTTGCGTATCGAAGCGTGAATTAGCACCTCTGCGAAGGTGCAACGTCGCGGTGTAGTACACTGGATTCTGGAACAAAAAGTATCAACGCATCTATTTCAGAGTTGTGCAGAGTGAATTTTGAGATTTTGAACTCGTACTTCGTGAACGAAATACTCGTTGCTGTGCTGCTCTCACGAGTCAGGAACGTACAGCAGCAGTGTAGACCAGATTGGCCCGTTGTGCGAGGAGCCTTAAGAGGCAAAACAACCCCCACGATTATCTGCGATCGGGTATCCAGTTTCAGTTATCAGCTCAGTGGCCGGTTCGAGGAAGTGAAAGTTGTACGGACACGCGGCAGCAGGAGAGGTACAACAACTATAGTACAGATTGAACACGCAGAATCGACGTTGACTACTCTGTTGAACACACATACATGTCGTACCGCGTATACCTCTATATACAGCAGTAGTATCACACCAAGATACCAGCTACCAGGTAACCAATGACCGATGACACGCCAGAGGACACATTCTCTGCAGGACGAGTGTCCGAGCCCATATTCTACAAAACAGGAGGAGCGCACCGCAGCCAGAATGGCGGCTTTGGAAGCTTAAGCTTTATTTGTACCAATCCGCCGGAGGATAAAAAAGAGAAGAAGGAAATATCTTGTCGAGGCCTTTCCGTAGACGCATTGCTCGGTAGTTGCACTCTCACCGTTGGCGAGGAAATCAGCTCGGAACTTGGCCCGTGGGGGTGTGCTATCTTCCGTGTTACAGGGTATATACAGTAGTTCAGCAGTACCACTCTGAGCGGAAGCGTAACCCCTCAAGTACTGCAGTCACGATCTGGGGACGAACCAGCCTAGTTCCAAGGGCTTTCTCCCCAAAACGGGACTGCAGTGCTAATAGTAAAAGGGTCAACCCTTGTATTAATAGTGCTGCACTTTACGTGGACATATTTCTGACTCTTAACTCGAGTAATTTGTCCCCCAAACGGGAGTACGGTTCTGAAGGGGTCAAGGAGCGTTTATACATAAACACAAGGCTCCCCTCCGGGAGTTGCCCATTAATAGGCATAGGGGAGTGGCGCAAGAAATGATGCTCGTCGTTTGAAATTAAATACCTGCGCACCTGTCTGTTGAGAACTACAGTAACTGCATCCACCCATCATCAACGTGAGGGACACTCACACAGATTTTTGAGGACGGACTATGCACTGCTGTTTGTGAATAGTGCGGATCATTTCTACTGAAATAATAGTAGAAAAGGGGGCATACGGGTAGTAAGTGGATATTGATCCTGAACAGGCGACTCGCCGTGGCGATCAAGTCAGTGCTTGTGGCTTAAACGGAAGCACCAAAAGTTGCGCGAGGTCGTGGTTGCGACATGATACGTTGTGACCGGCTGGGTAGAACCCAGCACAACATATACCAGGTATGAAAAATAACTCCCGCAAAATAAATATTGCTTGGCGCTCAGGGGAAAATGAACAGAATATCGAGGTATTGAGAGTACTCGCCGTCCATGCTCCTCGCGGTACATATTCCCGAAATACTGCCAATGCTCTTAGTATTCGAGTTGTCTTCCACGAAAGTAATTTACTCCAACTCCCACTCGTCGAACCACCTTTGAGTGATTTTTGTGCCGAACAATGGGCCTGAGAATTGTCGACACGGTGTACAAACGACTTCGTATACTCCAAGTATTACTGAGCATATATTGAGAGTATTTCGGTACTGCGAATACTCGCAGTACGAACGCTATTCACACCAACGGGGGGAATATATTATACTTGAAGGATACTTGCAGTACCCGCATCAGTACAGAACCTCGAGATACATGAAACATTCGAAGTGTCTATTTGCTGCAGTGCAAACCCGAAATACCGCCGCGAGAAAGCACGAAGTACCTCCAGCAGTATTTTCTCGAACATACTTTGCTTTAGTCCCAAGTATTGGGAGCAACTGTGAAAGGTTGGGTATGTACGCACGCCACACATGATGAGCGCCCAAACTCCGCGGTCTTCCGTGCGTAAAAACGTAAAAAACACACAACTTGTAGTACGCATAAATAGTACCGGGTAGGTCAGATATGCAAGGTGGATGTCCCGGTACGAAATAACAAAATAAAATTAAATATAAAAATGAAAAATAAGTGTGCATGGTGAGGGTCGAACCCCGGTAACTGAGTCAAGTTCAGTTTATCTACACTACAGACGTCCAACTATATCTGTATGCTATTTTCGTGTTGTAAAACACATTACAGGATATTTTAGAGTAGCTTGTACAGCTACAACCACTGCTGCACATGTACAGCAGTACTGCTTTAAATTCCAAGCTATATAATACGGGAGCAAAGTATACGCGGACTGCGACAATGGACCGTGTACTGCTGTGCTCTTTCAGCTGGCTCTAGGACCTATCGGTCAGCAGTGTAGGACACACAGTAGTCAGCAACTACTGTAGACTGTAAGGGTTTTTGTACGAATGCTGCTGTACACGATGCCACGACCGATTGGTTGTACTGGACTCAACGGATGTACACGATCCAGGATCCAAGGATCGGCATGGAGCGAAATATCCCGGTTACACACAGTAGTAGTATGTAGATCGTATGTGCATAGCCAATGTCGATGACAACTGTAGTACTGAGAGTGCATGTGCATAGATAGTATGCTGCCCGCTTCTGCTGTTGGCGCACTGTACCGAGCACAGCTGGAGCAGTGGCATTGTTGGATCACACACAGCAACACGCAGAAAAAGAAGCAGGGAGAGAGGTCATGATGATACAGCTACACCAGCCTGGGTTTCTATGAAATAAAGCATGGAATAAAATGCGGTACCTGGTAAGGCAGATGGTGAAATACGGGCGGCAGGCTCCGACAAACACAACAAGCCACAGCAATACTGCGCATATGGGTGTGTCGCACACGCACGGCGAGTGGGCGGCAGCGTTGGAACAATGGGATCTGTGATTGTCTGTTGTGTACCTGGTGTGAAGAAACCAGACGACAATTTACCGATACGTACGTGCAAAGTAAGGCCTCTCGTATCGAAACCAGGGAAATCGTCTGATCCACCCCCGCCTGAACAAAAAAGTTTGAGCGCCCGCCACGCGCTCCAGAGTGCACGGATGGCGCCGGGACCTATACCAATGTGTCCGGCCGGGCTTCATGTGTCCGAGCACTTACTGTTTTGCCCCAAAAGTGTTCGTGCGAAGAGAAAAGTTGGCAAAAGTACGAAAATTTGACAAACATACGTATACATATGAAGGCCCAACGTTCATGATATGTACGCCCAAAGTGGTGTGTATATCGGATATATGCTTACCAGCTACATGGTGCAAAGCAAGGCACCACTTTGCTCCGAAAGAGTGGAGCGGTAGACTGTCTCAGCGGCGGTCTGTCGTGCCGCGAGAGGACTCAAAGCTGAACTGCAGCCCAGCCGGCAGCAGCTCATGCTGGTTATATTGAGTCGAGCCATGCACAAGCAAGGAATGCGGTCAGCCCTGTATCCAACAATAAACGGCGAAAATATCTAGTCGCATAACTTCTTCTGACCAGAAGACGGAGGGCAGATCTCGGCCCCAACGCTAATATCGCATCGGACGTTCGTCGATCGGCTTTCACGCACGCTTTCACGGTGATCTCTCGACCTCCATCCCGCTAGCTTTCCCATACGAAGGTGGTTCTTACTGCTGTAGGGGGTATATTAGACAGCAAACCTGGAACCATCTCGTCCGGTCAGCTCGTAAAGTATTTCAACCTCCCACGCCTGTGAAATAAAGTATCGTCAGTTTGTGGCAGTGCACACCTCACCCTGCTCCTGGAGCTTCGTTCCGGAAGGCCTAGAAACTGCCACCCTTGCTGCTTACTTGCACCTTTGCAGGAGCGCAAGGAGGAGGCAGCAAAGGCAGCAAAGGCGGCTGACAATGAAACGCCGGTGGAGGCCGAAGACTTGACGGTTTTCGTTCAGAGCGTCATGGAGCAGATGGTGAGTGGGGCGGCTCTCAATCTAACACCTGCCTACTTCGAAGCTTAAAAACTCTCCAGTGTTCGCCGGGGGCCTCTGTGAGGGAAGGTCGGGTTTGTTTGTTTGTTTGCCTGTCTGTCTGTCTGTCTGTCTGTTAGTCTGTCTGTCTGTCTGTCTGCCTGTCTGTCTGCATGTCTGCCTGTTTGTCCGGCTGGCTGTGTGTGCCCCATTTTTCAGCCTGCTTTCTACGAGGCATGTCTCTCGAACAGTATTGTTTTGCGACTTTGAAGCCGTTTCGAACCAACAGACTTCCTCTCGTCGACGAGCACTCAACACCCCACGAATAACGCAGCAACAGCAGGCTGCCTAGTCTGCATCCACGTTTCGAGGACAAACAGCTCGGAGTAAATCACATACTTCGTATACAGATACAAGTGAGCAATTGTACTAGGCGATCGGCACGATTAGCCCAAGCAGGCTGGCTTTGAGCGTCAGCAGCTGACAGCCGGAGACGATGCAACACACGACTAGCCTGATGCAGGCGGGCTTTTAACGTCAGCACCCAAGGTGACGTACGCACGGCACGACTACCTCGTGTATATTTCGTCAGCACTGGCACGATTTGCCTGCTTTCTGTCACCACGGACAGTTTTGTCTTGACAGCTGCGACAGCAAACGTACGTACCAGATATCTTCCCTATTGAATAGAACAAAATGATATTCTTCCTTTTGGAGCTCGACATGCGGACGAAGCAAAACACCACAAGACTTGATCTAGCAGGAAGGGAAGAGTACGGGAGGAAGGGGAATTATAGATCCTGCTCTGTTCTGCCTGCGGCTGCTGCTGTTGCTGCTCTCCTCCTGTACTGGTATCTACAATCTAGTGTGCTGCTTTCCAGTTGTTTTTGTTGTATTCCGTCACCATTGACACTTGTGACTCGACAGCCATGGCAGCAGACGCACCAAGTACAGTTTAACTTCAAGCAAACTTGCATCGTTCCTTTTCAAATTCGACATTGGGACCAGGCAAGACAGCATCACAGGAAGGGGACAGGTTCTGCTCTGGTCTGCTTCGTGCTGTGTGCTGCTGCTGTTGCTGTTGGCGGTGCTAAGTGCTGTTGCTGAGGGCTTTGCTGCGATCGCCCAGGCAATCTCCTCGGAAACCTCTGCTGAATCGAATCTGCAGATTGCATGTATATGTTGCAGTTAATTGTTGTGTCTCTGGTCTCTGCACTCTACTAGCTGTTTGTTCTTGATACATCCTAGGCGAAGAACGAAGATGTTTCAGGTTTTTAGTATTATTTCCCCGGCAGAGTAGAGACAGACATGAGCGACCACGTGGGGATCACGTGCACTCACGGAAACAACCACCAAGTAGCCTCCACTAAGCCGATATCCCGGATGACCATGAAACTGCCAACATTCTGAACAACCACATTCGAACACACATGAACGCACACTCCCTGATACTGAACAAACATATTCGATCATTTGTTTTGGCGCAATTCTCATGATTTATTTGCTACTGTAGATGCTTTTTTATACGGACAATGTAGACTGTGTAAGCAATTTTTCTGAGCTCAACAACAACTTTTAGATTTTAGAAATACAAAGCAGAGACAGGAGGTCAACACAGCAGCAGCAGGTCGGCGGCGTGCTGTTGTTGTTTATTTCTCCTGCGTGTTACTGTGCTTCGCGCCAAAACGGTCTGTTTTCCCCTCGACAGAGAAGGCAACGATGAGGGTTGCATCATATAATGCGATACGTCTTGAAATCTGATTATGTAGTAGACTGTCGTATGTGGTGCCTCTGATCTCGGCACGCCGCACTGGGTGTCTTCTTTCTGCGCTATTTTCGTGTATGTGGAGAGTATTCAGTCAGGTTGATGTGGGCCTTCCTATTTCTTGCGTCACCGTCGTTATTGTTGTAATACGACTCCGAAGGGAATCTTGTAAATGTATGTTCATGATTTGCAGTTGCAATAGTGTTTCTGTAGTACAAGAGTTAGCTCACCCTTTCGGTGTTTGCTCTTGCTCGTTATGTTCCGCGTGTGCCTGAATTTGACGTCCGCAGCAAAGCCGGTTCAGCCAGATGTCCGACGCCATCATTGGGCGGGTCGACGAGATGAGCTCCCGGATAGACGAGCTAGAGAGCTCCATCCAGGACCTCATGGTTCAGGTGATTAACTGCTGCTACTGCTGTGACGAGCGTGTCGCGGGTTTTCGTGCACGCAAACGATTGCCCGTTATCACACCCAGTACAGTAGTAGGTGGTAGTAGGGGCACTACTGTAATAGCAGTAGTAGTAATAATAGTAGTAGTAGTAGTGGTAGTAGTAGTAGTAGTGGTAGTAGTAGTGGTAGTAATAGTAGTAGCAGTGGTATTGATAACAGCAGTAGAGCAGCAGTAGAGCAGCAGTAGTATTAATAGTAGAAAAACTGCAGTTAGGCTCAGGAACGTGGTACATATCGACCACTCAAAAGTGGCATGATGAACGCGATGAAATGCATACCAGGCTTATCAAATTTATCAACCAAAAGAGACAAAAAAAAACCATTTTTGTCTTTTTTTTCCTTGCGGTCCTAAAGCATCTTGATAATAGTACAAAACTCAAAAGTGCGTTTTTGATTCATAGCTAGCTCGCTCTACGTCACGAGGTGGTGCTTCAAACTATTCTGACACCTGTAAAACAATACGATCTAGGTGTGGGGCGAAACAGAATTTTGATCCGCTCTCTGGCGACCAAGCTACGAGTGGAAATGCCCCCAAAATCAGCGATTTCACCTTCATTTTGCTATATTCAACAGCAGCAAGAGTATCAAGTAACGTATCCAAAACGTATATCGACCGGATTCTTCATCTGGTTTGGGCGGACGCGTCGGACGAAACCGTACCCCCAGTGAGCCATTTGCCGAGGAGATAGAGACCCTAAAAGTAGCCTGTTTGAGTAGGATGGGTAAATCTGGGCGACAAAAGACTAGGGCAAAAAAAGACAGACAGGCAGCTCTAAATTAAAAACAGCGGAGAGTTCCTCGCTCGAACTGGAGTTGCGATGTCCGAAGCTGGGAGGATCAGGCGTGTTGAGAACGCTGCGGAGGGTCGCGAGCTTCAAACGATGGAGCGACGCCATGACGTTGCAGCTAGGGCCCGCGACGCGGCGCTTACTCGATGCGATGAGGGGGTTGAAGCCCGCCGATCAGCCGAAAACCTGGAAGAGGTGGCGGAGAAGCACAGCAAGCTGCGCATGCAGGCGGAAATGCGCTCAGTCCAAGCTACGCTGGGAGTCGAGGAGGGGCGAAGGCGAAATGAAGAGGAGATAAGGCGTGAGGAGGAAGGACCCATCGTGTAGAGGAGGCGCGAGCGCGAGCTGTGAATCTGAAGGCGGAAATTCGGCGATTGTCGTTTGTCACAGATGGGATGAGAAAAGAAGGGGACAAGCTGGTTTTGGCAACTGATCACGGAGCTGATCAAAACTCCCTATCATCTGGAGCAGGGAGGTCGACCCGGAAGGTAGATCGAAGAGCGGCTTGGCTTCGAGAAAGTGAATTCAGGCAGATGGAGAGGGAGGGTGCAGCCACGAAAGCATGGGTCGGTAGGCAGCGGGTGACCAAGTAAACTCTGCTGGAGCAGGTAAGAAGGAGCGATAGCAACGTTTTTTGTTCACGTGTTTCTCGGCTTGGCATCAGAGTCGGTCGATTTTTTTATACCTGGTAATATTTAGTGCGATAGAAACGTATTTTTTATTTCACCTGCACAAATAGGAGAAAGTATCATGCTGATAGTATAGTTCACTTTTAAAAAATAGTTTTATTGTATTGATGATAAAGATCACATTTTTTGTCCGAATTTAGGAACTATTTGTACGAGATTTATTACTATTATTATTACTGATGTTTTTTTTCGCTCTTCTGCTGCTGTTGTTGCCGCTGCTGCTGCTGCTGCCGTCTGTCTTTGTACTTGCCGCCGCGACCCGTCCTGTCCTCGACGAATACAGAACAGACAGCAACGGTAGAAGATAGAAGCCCTGTCCAACGAAGTCGCAGAAGGCTGCCGCTCAAGCACCATGCCCCCGCCCCCCCCTGCCGCGGCAACGCCGCTGCAGCAGCAAGACGCAAGCCAAATAATCGAGACAAAGATTTTGGATAATTTGCGACCCTGGGTTGAAAGCGAGAGCGAGGATGAGGGGGGTGGGGAAGGTACCAGGCGCGAGAAAGGCAGCAGGCGCGCGTGCTGGATAAGGGCGGCACGTTTATGTCAGAACGGCAACATAACGGACATGCAAGAGACGTCCGGTTCGAAACGCGTAGATAACGGGACCGGCAGCGTCAGTAGTCGCTGCGCAGCTTCGCCATCATCCTCTATTCTCTTTCGCCCCTTCACCTTGCACTCCGAATAAATGAATAGTAATTCTAATCACCTCTCTCGCAGGTGGTACGCGGCCAAGCTACACTTATGTCTTGTTTTCACTATGAATATTACATCTCTCGCCGCAGGTGGTATACCCCCCGGTGGAAAAATCGTTTTTTTCGCGCTAGGGCTGTTGACATTTGACCGTCACGTAATGGGATTTGTTGATGGCTGGTGTATTTGTGATGCGTTATGATTGGTTGAAAAAATACATTCAATTTTTTCTCGGACCGACCTTCGGACATGTATTTGGCTGAAATCGGCTCTAAAACACCCCTCGTTCCTGAGCCTAACAGTAGTGCTTTTTAACAGTTCGTAGTAGTGGTGGTAGTAGATGCTGTAATCACTCTGCTCCAACACGTTTTCCTGTCGTATGCCCCAGGTTACTCGTGCAATGGTGTAATTTGTGCAGTAGTGTTCGTTCGGCGCAGGCACACCAGTACACTTAAACAGGTATATCGCTCCTGAACCAATACAGACACCTGCGCATTTACACATTTATGCCGCTCTTGAACCATACAGACAAAACATCTCGTGTCCCCAAAAGCGTTCGTACCACCACCGCAGCGCTATAAATACCTTCGTTTCCATGGCCTGGCATGGTCACATCTTTCGCTCGCAGCCTTGAAATATCACACCGACCTTCGAACCAAATAT
>JBBMHQ010097028.1:0-10202 GCA_037834295.1 Postelsia palmaeformis | reverse complement strand
GATCGGAAGTATTTCACATACCAGATACCCGGTACGCACAATATTGACAGTGCCGGTAGGTTTTTGTATTTTTAAGTAGCCCATGTTTTGTTTTCCGTTTTTCTTGCCGGACAAAATGGGAAAAAACGCGGCATTCTTTCTTGTGTGCCCCTTGTTTCATACCCGTGGAAAGTCGACAAGAAGTGCCAGCCGACGTATTGTTTGTGCACGTAGCCAGTGACGACACAAAGCAAGCGCGTGGATTCAGTGTGCATGCCGCTTCCTCACCATTGTTTTTTTGGCGGTCTACAGGCACGCATAATAACCTGGGGTATCGCATTTTGTCTATCTGTTTGTTTGTATGTCGCACAGATGGTTTTATCATAACCGAACCGTGAGAAGAAACCCATCCAACGGATATGGAACGAAACCGATCGGATCCGATCTGTAGTTACAGCAGCTCCGTAGTAAATATCGAGGTGGCGGTTCCAAACCGAACCGATTGGTCCTAAGAATGTACTCTACAGAACCGCACCGACCCGATTCGTGAAAGTCTGAGCATAGCATACGTTACTCGCATTTGTTTTTTCCACAAGACCGAACAGGACTGATTAGCGAGTATTTACGCAGACGAAGAACCGAATCGCGGTTCGTCTTGGAACTTTGGGAAACCCTGAATTCCCGTCTTTTTGCTAAAGTTTTGAACACACGTACAACTTGTGATTTATGATTTCATGGGTTTACGCGACGAGCTAGCAATTTACCTGCTGCGCGTCGTCAGCTGTTTGGTTGCCAAGGTACTCTTTGATTGTCAGCGTTGTCATCTCAACAGTACTCATTCGTAGAGTGGGACTGCCGAGGGCCTTACGAAGCGTCTAATACGACACTTTCATTGAACCGACTGTCATGAAAGCTTTCAATATAGTCTAGTGAAAGCTGTGTCACTGAAGCTTCACGAGACTGTCAGAGAGGGGCCATGAAAGTGTAATAAACGTCCCATTTGGAGCCATGGCGTTGCCACGAGCGTGCCATGTGGCATCCCCTGAAGTGCATGGTGCCATGGAGTAGTCATGAAAGTGCCGAGCAGTCCCGCGGTATCCCGTGGCAGTCTTAGAGCGGTAGCAAGGGCAACCTCGGGAAACCATGGCAGCCCCGTAGCAGGGCCATGGCAGTCTCATGATAGCCCCATAAGATCACATGCAAGTCCCATGACAATGCGATGAAGCCATGGCATCCCATGGTATCCATCATGAAGTCATGACAGTCTTGCGCCATCCATAGCATGTCCCATGGCTGTGCAATGGTCATGACAGGACCATAAAACGACGGTAGTATCATGGCCTCCCATGGCTCTGTGCCATCGCATTCCGTGTGACAGTCCATCGCAGTGTCATTAAGTCACGACAGCCCAATGGCAATCCCGCGAAGCCATGACAGCCCCATGGCAGTTCCAGTGCAGCCCCGTGGCAGTACTATGGGCCCATGGCAGTCCCATGGAGGAATGGTCGTTCTACGGTATCCCATGGTAGTCCTACGGTCATGGCCACCCCACGGTAGTCCACCGCAGTGTCATAGGCCATGGAAGTCCCGGAGTATCTCATGGTGGTCCTGTATCATTGCAATGAAGCTATGACAGTCCCATGGCATCACGTGACAGTCTACGGCAGTGGCATGGTAATGCCATGAAGCCACCACAGGCCCATGGCAGTTTAATGAAAGCCATGGCAGTTCGATGGCAGTCCCGTGGCATCCCACGACCTCCCATGGCAGTCCCATAACACTCCTATATAGCATCCTATGGCAGCACTATGAGGCCACGGCAGTCCCACGGCACCCCATAGCAGTTCCATGGCAGCTCCATGGCAGTTCCATGTCAGTGCTATCGACCCATGTCAGTCCCATGGTAGTGCCGTGAAGGCCATGGCAGCCTCACCATATTCCATGGCCGTCCCATGACAGCGCCATCGCAGCCCCCCCCCTCCCCCCCCTGCACAACGTAGGCGTAAGCAAATTATCGTGGAGACTGAACAATGTAGCACACTATTGCCGTACATAGTTGGACTGTGTACATTATTGTCCTTTTTCAAGATATGCCGTGGCATGCCACGGCACTACCGGCGGCAAACCCTTCCGCAGAATCTTCCACGGTATATCACCGAATCCTCCACGGATTTCCACGGCAGTCCATGGAACCCGAACCCTAACACTAACACTAACCCTAACCCTAACCCTTCCCTTACCCCAACCTAGGTGCCGTGAACATTGGGGTGCCGTGAGGGTTGCCATCACATTCCGTGGGATTACCATGTAGTGCCGTGGCGGCTACCGCGCGGGTTACCATGGTACCGCCAGTGGCATGCCACGGCAATGCCATGGAATCCTATGCCAAGGTCATGCCACGCAAAATTAAAATAGTGTAAGGCCCTGTTCCATGGTGGCCCCATGGCAGTCCATGGCAGTCCCAGGGCAATGTCCTGGCAGTCCCGTCGCAGTCCCATCGCAGTGCTATGACAGTTCCATGACAGCCATGGCCTCCCACGGTAGTCACATGCGGCATCACATGATGTCCCATGGTAGTCTCATGGCAGCCCCATGGGTGCCTCTTGGCATCCCATGGCAGTCCCATGACATCCCACGGCAAACCCTTGATTCCATGCCGTAGTCCATGGCAGTCCATGGAAGCCCCACGGCAGCCCACTGCAGTCCCAGTCCCTTCCCAGTGCCATGCTCGTCCCATGAAGCCATGACAGCCCCATGGCAGTCCCATTGTATCCCATGGCAGGCCATAGCCTTCCCATGGCAGTCCCATGAAGTCACGACAGGCCCATGAAAGTCCCATCAATGTAAGAAATCCTCCGTGGACATGTCATGGTGGTTTACAAGTCCCATGACAGTTCTATGAAAGCGTTGTGAACGTTTCTCGAGAATACATTTTGCGAACAGTTTTTTTCATTAATTACAGCAATGCTGGTGGTGGCAATATCAAAACAATGGCTCTTCTTCGCTACATCTATTTCAGTATGCCCCGCGAGAGACCGCCTCTGCCAAGCGCCACCCGACCCCCCGTGACCACACGGCCGTACCTCGGCTACGCCACACGGCAATCTCGATGGTCATTGACAGCAGTCCTGCAGGGCGGCCGCATGTGCTCGAGGGAATGAGTATGAGCGAAGCGAATCGAAGGACCCCGATGACAGCAACAACAACGGGGCTGGGTAGGGGGGGTCTGTTTTCGGAGAACCCAAATCCCACAGTTTCGATTGACAGATCGGACCTGCCGTGCTGCAACCAGACGCTGGTCGGAGCCATATCGGCCTCCTCAACCCACTAGTGCTAGCAAAGCACTCACTCACCCGGTTCGGAACGCATAGCTTACTGGACGTCGTACCGCAATAGTCTACTGCACAGTTCATGTTTGTTTCGTAACCGAAGGCCTCGCGTTGTTAGTATCAACATTATCATTGTGCATGCCAGTTACCGCCGACCGAATCCATAATACATGTCTCCCCCGTAAGAAACGTTATTGCCAAACGAATAAACTGATTAATACGTACAGCTGTAATATTGTTATCGCGTTTGCCATCCGACGGTGTGCAGCATGAGCTTCAACATTGCCATTGACCACTCGTCATAAACATTCTTCGAAAACTAAAAGAAAACGATGATAAAACCTACCAGTGGGATTCAAAACCAACTCCGCGGGTGGGTGTGGAGATCTCTCCCGCAAACAAAGTTTGCCGGATCGGAAGACAGCAGCGGCGGGTGAGATCCTTGTTATGGCAAGAGACAACACCCAACCAACCCTTTTACTCGAGGCGCTTTTTTGGCAGCCCGAGCGGAGCTTACACTGCGTGTGTTGGAGCTCCCCTTGAGAAGAGAGATCCCCCACTGCCAATATACTCGTCGTTGGGGATACCCCCTGGTATGCGCAACCCCCGCCCATACTAACTACCTGGTAGTGTTTTATAGTCAGCCGTGGAAATGACGGCCTCCTCATCATGGAATATACTACAGCAGTATTAATAGTTGTACCTGACTCATATAACACCCCAGGTATACCGGTACCTGGTACCTGGTAGCTGGTGAAATCGAGTGACCAACAATTGCTTACTACCTCTGCACTCCTTGGGTTATGCCGTGACGGAGGCATCATACCTACCCATCCTCTCGCTCTTTCCTCCCTTTTCGTCTTCTCATCGGGGACGGCGCCGGATCGCGCACAGTAAGCACCACTATTCCGGCAAAAGGCACAGTAGGGTCTCATCCCCAGGGTTGCGAACAGGTTTTGTCTGGGCGATGGGGACCAGGGTAATATCACAGTACAGAAGTAGTAGTAGGAGACCAACCTGACCATGTATGTATGTTCTTGAATTATGAAGCCATCTACAACAGTGCGAGTGGTCCGTAGCTCTGGAGCTGGCACTATAGGACAGTAGCACTACTGCTGTAGTCGTGGAATCAGAAATAATACAAACACAGGCAGCCACTCGGTTTATAAAAATATTTGACCTTTAGAACAACCGTATTATACACCGCCGATTGGTAGGTGAAACGTACAGCTAACTCATCAAAACGCCGGCGACAATAATGAATTGTGGAGCGGCAATCTCCAGACCGCCTGTGTGGTTGGTTACTTGGTTGTCGAGGCAGAGAGGGTCTTCCTTTCACTTGGTTAGAGCCGCCGATACGACCCGCGGTGGTGGCAACAGGGCCAATGACCGAGCGCTACCCTCCCCCCCCCCCGTTTATATATTATGTATGCCATTCGTATCTTTGGTCGACCAGAGGGTAAATTGAGTGCAAGGAGGCGGTATTATTCGTAAATATATGGTGGTATCCACAATTAATATTGTTATTATCTGAAATAATCATGAAACGGCCGACTCTACATGTATGTCCACCACAGGATATAGTTGCAGCAGGTACAGGACACCGTACGTAGCTTGGTACCAACAATCGTAGCTGCGTAGCTCCAGACTACCAGGTATATGAGCTATGGGCAATGTGTACTAAGTTTTAGGAAAAGGGTCAAGTTTGTCGTCACATGACCATCGTGCTCTGAACGACAGACCGACAGATCGCACGTTCATCAATGTCTCGTCGAACATGTGTTTATTCCTGCAAACACCCACTATGGGGTGGAACTGGTTTCTGCGTAGGTGAGGGGGTTGTTGATTCTGCTTTCGGTGCCCATGAAACGTGTTCGTGTGACCATGGCTTCGCCTCCCGAGACTCGTTCGGCAACCCGAGCTGCGTTCGGCCGACGGCAATCATGTACTGCTACATAACGATCGCCGCAGCGGGGGCGGCGTTAACGGCACTGTTCGCCTGGCACTTTAAGCAACATCGGCGTCTACCGAGACAGGCCCGGATCACACGGAGGTCTGGGATACGCTTGAGATTTATGGTGTCTGCGAGGTGCGAGAGCGTATATTTTCAATATCCTCGTACGTACGTACGAATAAGTCGTCACAGGGGAGCCGCCTTGTCTATATAAGTAAGGCAGACGCATATTTCGTACCCGGCACCCGCCGCCAGAATAGTCCTGTAGTGACCTTCTGTCTATCAACCTGTCTAGAAAATTAAATGCTGTTCGGGTATTCATAATAAATTGTACCGGACAGATTGGTAGATCATATCAGCGGTAGCGGCAACGGCATTCATATAAAGCTCTTCACTAACGACTATACCGAACGTATTCCAAGGCATTACGTACTGTATGTACTGGATACCAGGTAGTAGAAGTAACACACGTGAGCACAATATCTTTCAGCACGTGTCACAGCTGTTACTGAACTGTCCTCGTGCTCCACAGGGGAACTGCTGTACCCCCAGGTATAATAATACTGACTCACGCCAAGTGTCTTTCGTTTTACACACGTGACCGCATTCATTCCTGAATCTTTAGTTGACCCCTCATTCCAAGCACATTATTTGTCCCGTACAGCAGTAGTGCTGCTGCTGCTGTTGTTGCTGCTAATATGGTTGCTGCTGACATTGATGTTGCTGATTATGTTGTTGATGTTGTTGTCGTTGGTGCTGTTGCCGTTGTTGATGTTGTCGTGGTTGTTGTTGTCGTTGGGGTGTGTAAACCCTTTTCTTCTTCCGGTTTGACGTTTCCTCTTCTCGGCTCTGGTCAGTGCGTTGGCCACATGCAACACACTCCTGTTCTCAATAGCAGCGGCTGGAAAGGGAGCGGTGGCTCTCACGAAAAGCGGAGTGTACCAGGCATTCTACATTGCGTCACTTCCGATGGCGTACGCCGTCAGCGTGACGTACGTGGAACTTTGGGTAGAGTATCTCCCGGCTCAGGTGAGGTGTGTGGTTGGGCGAGCAGGAGGTTATTGGATACCAGTAGCAATTGTATAGTGTATCTTCTGTTTACAGCTAGCTATAGAGCCGCCTCGAACGTCTGGCTAATTTGCACACTGCTGTCTTTCACCGTCTCCTCGGCTGCTCGTACACCGTCTGGGCTGTTCTCGCACCGTCTGAACTGTCCATACGCCGTCTCGACTATTCATTGTTCATACACCTTTTCAAATATTTCAATATGTTGCAAGACCATATTACTATCCCTCATTCGGGTTATACTTCGTATACTGCTGTATTAATAGTATCAGTGCGTACAATGATTATGAGAATTGTCCTGTTGACCCGGGTAGCTTCCAGGGGAGTCACTGGCCTATATCCTTGACAAGGAAACACATATAGAACACGCGAGAACGGCTTATCAGACAATTTGTAAAATTCGGTAAATAATGGGTTGAAGACGAAACCTATTGTGCAGCTTGCAAAGCTGAGTATCAGCTATTCAATTTGTCGAACGCACCGCTGACGTATTTCATAATTTTATTTTATTTTAATGGGTAGTTTTGTCCGTAGACGAGGTAACGGCCTCCGCAAACGAAGTACCAGGTAAGGGACAAATGTGGTGGAAACCGAGTTTATAAGTCTTAAATTCGAGTAGCTTTTGGTACGTAACACTTTTAGACTACATTCCCTACACAAAGCAGGGTTGATTGGTAGAGAGAATGTGGCATGTCTGTATCGGGAACTGGAATAATAGTACAAGTTCGGATGGAAGGGAATGCCCCGCTCTCAGTCCTTCCAAGCAAGGCACCGAGCATAGGTCAGCATCTCCACGCCGGGCACGAGCAAGCACGAGGTCCTGTGACGAGCAAGGGCAGACGTGAGGTAGTCGCTGGCCTGTCGATTCAAGCCAGGAATTTGTGCCTTCTTCTTTTCGGCCGCCCCACCCTCCTTATATATATATATTAAATATTCATGCATACCGTTTCGACTGTTCAGCACCGTCTTGACTGCTCATCCACCGTCTTCGCCTGCTCATCCACTGTCTTGCCTGCTCACATCCCATGCCGACTGTTCATACACCGTTCGTTTCGACTGCACACCGTCTTGACTGTTCACACACCGCCTCGGTGTTCATTCACCGTCTCGATTATTTTAACAAATACGTTTTGAACTGTTCATGCGCCGTTTCGACGGTCTGTACACGGCCTCCACTGTCCATACACCTTCTCGATGTTTTACACACCGTCTCGACTATTCATAACACCGTCCCGGCTGTTTATTCGCCGTCCCGGTCGTTCACACACCGCCTCAACTGCTGCTCACACGCCGCCAAACTGCCCAAACACCGTCTCGAATGCTCTTGCATACCGTACGCCGTAACGACTGTTCTTGCATGCCAGGTACACCGTCTCAGCTGTTCACACACCAAATCGACTGTCCATACCAAATCGACTGTCCATACACCTGTTTCGACCGTTCATACATGTCCATACAACTTCGCGACTGCTCACACACACCGTCTGAACCGGCCAACAACCGTCTCCACTGCTCCTATATACTCCGAAGTACACCGCCTACATATCGATTGCTCATACGCCGAGAATCGATAGTTCATACACTGTCCAGACTGTTCATGCGCCATCTTGACCGGTTATAACATGTTGGTACACCGTCTCAACTGCTCACGCACCGCCTAAACTGCCCAAACGTTGTCTTGAATGGCCATGTATACACCGCGTCAATTGTTCGTACACCGAGTCGACCGTTCGTACACCGTCCCGACTACTCATACCTGGTACATTTTTACCGCCTCCTGAACTGCTCGGACACCTGACCGACCGTTCACACATACACCCTCCCCGACTGTCCTTACACCGTCTTTTCAGCTGCTGCCTGCGGGGTGCTTTGCGGTCAAGCTCAAACGTTTCGCCGAAGAGCAAGCCCTCTTCGTCCGGTTGGAGTTCGCGGGGTTCCTGTTGCTTGTGTCGGTCGGCTCTATGACGTTCATCTTCGATTCTGTGGCGGTCGCTAGACTGATAAATTTGGTGGGATCGGGAATCTCAACGTCCATGGTGAGTACAAAAGGGAGGATATGGGCAAGAGTGGGGAAACGGGCAGATTTTGGTGGAAATGATGATGGAGGACTTGATGGGCGAAGAAGAAAAGGAGGTGCAGCCGACCAATAGTCCCGAGCGAACGTTCGCGATAACTTCTGCGTGCTCTCCTACCATTCACTTGAAAATACTGATAACTATTAATAGCATGTTTATACATGTTACATACGTACCTGCTACACCGTTTGACATATTATAACATAAAGCTGTAAAAGTGAATTGTCCTCTGACAGAGTAGTAGTGCTGAACCGCCTGAAACGTGGCATCACCCTTCGCATAGGGCTGGAAGATTGCCGAAGTGATCGAACCCACCTCTTTGTTCGCAAGCGCCCGCACGGTGTCCCCTGTCCCCTGCCCCCCCCCTCCGTTGCTCGGCACGCGCGATGCCGGCAGGGATTAGGCTTCTGCTTCGTCGCTGTGCACCTCACGCTGACCATCAATCATGCAATGGCCAAGGTAACAGTGAACCCGGGCTACAAGTAGCGATACACGGGTACTTCGAAGGGATGCTTATCACAAGGAACAGTGCGGGGTTTGCCACACCGTACAGGTCGAAACACATCTTGCAGCTGGGTCTCTTCGTTATTGGACCAAGCGGGGCATTTTCCAGGACGGACATACTGCAGCCAGCCACACGAACGGATTATAAAACAGTATTTTCGCTGATAATATCGTTGGGGGAGAAGAGGGCATACACTCGAGCTGTTGATCCAATTCAACGCGTTGCTCGCCCAATGCGGTGCTGACCAACATAGTGTGCTCGTGCTTACGTTTAGCAGTCTAGGAGTTTATTAATAGATCACTTCGAAATCATCACAATTTGTGCTCGCAAACTTGAAAGCAGCACCACCATGGTGACGTGCTTTCCGCTGACTACAGTACCAAACTCATTTGTGCGTGTTTTCTATGCAATCTCCATGCCGGCTTGACAGGGGCCGCAAACTTCGAGATCGCTGTATAAGAAAGCAAGGAGGAAGCTGTGGGCGCAAGCGGTGGCGCTGTTAATTGTTAGCTACATATTCGTGAGCTCGATGGCGGCTCTAGAGCTGACCCAAGCGGGGCAACGAACCCCCATCATTCCCTTTTCGGTCATGGTGAGACAGATACCACACTCTCGATCGATGTATGTATTCCCCGCAGTCAATACTTAGGCTATTCCGGGGAACCATAGTAAATATAACCTATGGAACACAGTAAAGCCTACCAGGTACCAGGTATTTATTTACCTATTTTCACTAACAACATTTGGTCGTATTCACTATGGCCCCCCCTAATTAAGAGCGTCTGTTCGAACGGGACACTGTTTGTTTAACAGACCACGCTGACTGTTTTGTGGTATGAATCGCTAGTAGGCCCCGCGCCACCAGCTCATAACTAAGGCTACCTACCTGACCGTAAATTTGAAATACACTTGGACATGTTGTGACCATCTAAAGGTCCTTTATATGTACGACCAGGCTTGGTCTCATGTATGTGTAGGATAGAGATATCGGCTACATTATTTCACAACAAGTGATCGATTTTGCCGAACTGGAACCCCACATCATTAGTCTATACTCTACACGCGGACAAGGTGCACTCGCTGAGGTAGTTGAGGCACACAAGCTCCGGAAAGGACAGCACTACAGTAATCGAAGGAAACGATTGGTCGCGGCGCTGATCAACCGAAGGAAGGCGCTATCATCCAACGAGAGAGAAATGACCTTGTCAGTGAACCTATATATATATATATATATATATATATATATATAGGTATATATATATATATATATTATTACGTGGTCTATGCCGGTCGCC
>JBBMHQ010097017.1:0-10203 GCA_037834295.1 Postelsia palmaeformis | reverse complement strand
CTGCATAATAAGAGCACACCAAACAGAGCGTAGTCGATGATCGAAGTGTTATCGTGAAAGCCCTCTCTGGGAGTTGCGAATATACTCATGGATGAGTTGGTGTTCGAGGACGGACGCTGTAGCAGAGATGTGCGATGCTTCTTGAAGCATGGAAGCACGAGAAATCGGACTGCGTGCGGAAGTACGCTCTTTGTAGCAAAAATACTTTCAACTCTACTCTGGTCTTTGGTAGATGGGAGATAGCAGAACGGGCATTTTTACGATTTCGGACGTAATTAATGATTACTACTCTGCTGCTGGAGACCAAAACCATCCGCATCTACAGCGGCAGCAGCAGCGGCATGATGATGAGGATGAGAGATAAATCACCAGACCGAAAACAAATACCTGGTATCCATACCTCGTATGAATATGATAATACCCCTGATTTACCCTTCCTTGCGTAGTGCGTAGTATCGTCATTATTGTAACATATTATTTCATGTTTTTTAGGCCCTCCTCTGCCCTCTCTCACACACCCGATCGACCCTTGTCCATGTGGACTGCGTTTTCTCACGTCCTTCACCGTATATATTATGTGATGAAGGGCCCTGGAGCTTCAGTGGTCTTCAGGATCAAACCGGATGTACGTGAGGGGGGGATGCGCAACGATCGCGGATATCATAGCCGACCGAACAGACAACACTGGACAAAAAGGACCCATCTACCACTTCGACCAGGTAACTTCTGAGTAAAGATACAAGTATTGAGTTCTGGTAAACTGCAACTTAGCAATAGCACTGAGCAATATGGCACAAGGTTTGTATTAATACTACTGTGGTGCTGAGTATACAGCACTGCTGTGGTATACTGAAAGCCCGAAGATATGTATTGTCTCGTACCGCCGCCGCTGTGTGTGGGGAAAAAATACAAAAAGAGTTTTTTTTTCTTCGCTACCGCACGAAAGGAACAAAGGGGAAAAGGTGTTTTTATTTTTTTTCTTGTTGTTTTTCAAGCGGCTGGAGGCGGCGCTATTTGTTTTTTCTCGTAGCAAATTGACATTTGACCTCGACATGGACTCAGCCCACGGCCAACCCGCTTGCTGTCGGGCGTGACCAGCGAGTGTATATGACGGCCTCGGTGGGTCCATGGACTAGGGGGCAAGAAGAGCTTGCCGGCGGTGCATCACGCCCTTCTCACAAACCTGAAGAACAGTTTGTTTGCCTTTCGAGACGGATCGAGAAGCGTTTTCATGTGTTTCCTGGTATTGAAAGTATGAAGTTATTTCAAGGAGTAGGGTAGACAAATGCACGTGTTCTGCAACAGTAGTACCAAAAGGTCCTCATATTGCGAAAGCAACACGTGGGTTAACTACGCGCCGATCGACGTCAGAAGGAGATTAGGTACAGTACAGGAGCAGTGGGTTCTCTATATTGCCGGTTCCCCACTCATACTGCCTATGGGATCGCTTGGCGTATATCGGGTTTACCATTGTGGTGGCGTAGGGAGTAGTTATGGTTGCCCTTCCTGTATATTGGCCGGCGTTTATACACCGCCCCCTATTCCCTTCGATAGAATAATAGGGGAGATGGGGCGGCAGAAAGGAGAGAAGGCATCAATTTCTGGCTTGAATCGACAAGCCAGCGACTACCTCACGTCTGCCCGTGCTCGTCACAGGACCTCGTGCTTACTCGTGCCCGGCGTGGAGATGCTGACCTACGCTCGATGCCTTGCTTGGAATGACTGAGAGCGGGCCATTCCCTTCCAACCGAAGTTGCTCTATCCCAGTTCCCGATACAGACATGCCACATTCGATCTGCCAATAAACCCTGCTTTATCCGTTACTTCGTTTGCGGAGGCCGTTACCTCGTCTACGGACAAAGCTACCCACTTAGAGGGTACCATTATTTGAATGTAGTATACTCAAATGACGATTTGTTTCAAGCATACTCAGGAGCTACGGTATCGATTGACAGCGAGTAAGTACATCGTAGGGGCCCGGCCGTTTCCAATGACAGTTATGTAAGGTGAAAAATGTGCGGTAAATTAGCTGTCAATGGTACACTTGATTACACGCATCATGTATACCCTTCCCAAGGACATATGGATGCCAGTATATATTTGGTACAACGAGCCCCCGCCCGTGCCCCTCCCCTCCCTTCATTTTTCATTGCGCTCATCCATGATGGCGGTGTCGCCTCAGGATTCAAACTCCATTTCGGACGTGTACACCGGGACATACTACATGACGGCGCACATCCACATCACGGACGGCGCCACGCTGGAAATTGACGGCAACGACCAAGGAGACGAGGGCGGCTGCAAAGTACTTCTCCTGGTGAATACGGCGTTATTAATATGTCCTGCAGGGCAGTAGCGAACCTCGCCGATGCTTCTTGCCGTGTCGGAACAATTCCCATGTCGGAAATATCGCGACGTCGAGCGGATCACCTCGGACCCAAAACCTGCGAGCTGTTGTGCATACCTGTACGGTACAGTTCCGACCCGGGATTCACGGTCTCATTGTAGATCATGCAGATCATATGCGACTCTCACGCGTCACATGATCTAGATCCTGCCGATCAGTACTTCGTACGATTTCAATGCTACGATGGTGGGGAATCAATCACTATATTGACCTCGAGATTGTGCCTCCGCCTCGCTGCGTGCTGTCGTCGCGGCTGGTCCATCACTCTCAGGCGAGCAACTCCGATATCACTCTCTCGGACTCTCTCAACATTCGCGCCCACGGAGGAAACCTTGTCGTGAGAGACACCAAGATTTTTTCCTGGGATATTTCGAACGGAGACTACGATATGGACACCGACGACGGCCGAGCGTGAGTACAAAAATAAAAATGACCCTGTTGCTTTGTATAAACTTCAGCAGTATTTGAGGTCACAACATATCTATCAGATGCATATCGCTCTGGCCGGTTTGGTATCGAGCCCAACGGGGTATCGGAGTAGAGTTTGAACCCCTTGCGTTCTTGAAACGCCCCGCTAGGCAGAAACAGTATTGCAGCCGGGTCTCTCGGGAACGTGCGATAATATCACATACTAACCAACCGCGTCGACAGGAAGCATTATTACATCCTCCACATTTATATTTTTAGCATACGCAACCAAGAACCTGCGCTTCGCTTGTTTGCTCTTGGCCGACCATATCTCTCATATTCTTCCATGATGTCTCACTTCTACTGCTGAAAAATAAACCCATACTACGCCGCAACACTGAGTAGTGGGCCCCCAAAAACGTGAACAATGCCGTATCTCTCGATCATATATTGTCACATATTGTCCTTGAATCTTATCCTCTCGACCTTACCTCCCACAGTTATCTCAGCGCCGTCACGGAGTTCATCACCGGCAGAGACATCGACACGTGCCCTAGTGATGGCAATGCCGGAACAAGTGGCTACAGCACCGGGCAGGCCCTCAACGAGATGGGGGTCGCAAGGATGGATATCTACGACTCGGAGATCGCATGTGAGATGGCGGGGCCACGCTGCCTAAAACGTTCGCTTTTTTTCGTCTGTTCCAGCTTATCCAATCCAGTAAGCCTTTCGGGCTACTAACGTTCGCTTTTTTTCGTCTGTTCCAGCTAATCCAATCCAGTGAGCCTTTCGGGCCACTAACGTTCACTTTTGCCTGTTTTCAGCTAATAATCCAATTCAGTAAGCCTTTCGGGCCACTCAGCACGCGTGTGATGGGAATTTCAGGTATTTATCATGAGGCAAGAAATTACCCCCTCGATGTCAAATTAACCCCTCTCCATCACTACGAGTACGTAATGGGGCTCGCTTGCGTAGATGGCGACGAGCAGCCGTTACGTTTTGTATCGGCTGATTCTGTCTTGTTCGTGTAGTGTTTTAGTCGTCTTTTTTGTGTCAAACATGGCGAAGTTTGTACTCGTCTCCTGGGATACGGTATGCTCCAAGCCGCGTTGGTGTGGCTAGTCTATTGCTTGTATGTTGTGTGCGTTGTATATTCGTCTCAGTCCACAATGAGTACGAGTAATACTCACACTGTAAAGACATACATGCCGATATTCTGGCACAGCACCGCAGCAAAACGATCACCCAACGACGGCAAACATCAGATATTGTCCACTGTCGGTCCACCCTCCCGCCCTCCTTCCGCTGCGATTACTAGTTTGCTGATTTGAGATGAGGCAGCGCGAAGCATCACTGCCCAAAGGTGGAAGATGCACCGTAATTTTTAGCCCCACACCCTTCGCTCTGTTTTAAGACGCGCGGTCATTTGTCAACTTGGTTAGGCAAGCAACAGACGAGTACCCTTCCCCCCCCTCCTTCGCCTTTCCTTCCAGATCTCGGGTATTCGGCTAGCGAGTCGTACGGCGTGGCCTACAAGGCTCGCGGCTTGTGTAAGACCCTAGAAAACTTGGATATATTCGACGACACCCAGGAGTTCGACTACGCCGTGTACG
Organism: Postelsia palmaeformis; assembly: GCA_037834295.1. Lineage (NCBI taxonomy): Eukaryota > Phaeophyceae > Laminariales > Laminariaceae > Postelsia > Postelsia palmaeformis. The sequence goes on along the minus strand of JBBMHQ010097017.1, from coordinate 5,775 downwards.
GAGACATCTTGAACTCGGAATTGCACCACAACGTGAGTCTCGCCTCCTAATGTATGGCACAACAGGGCAACACACCGGACCAAATTAAATAGGACCTACAGTGAACACAAAAACCTATATATTTCACTATTTTCACTAACAGCATTTGGTCCTATTTACTATGGTGTCCCGTAATATGTGTTATGTAGAAGTGGTAGAGATTCGAGATCATTCTTGGTATCTTGCAGTCCCAAAAGTGTGACGCAAGGGAAATAAAACCTGACAGGCATATGATCCCAACAATATTATAAAAAGAAGGCCGCTCAGGTGCGAGAGTACTATTGCCAATGTAAGGATATCATAGGAAACCTCTGCGGCCGAACGACGGACGCAGCACCTACCTGGGCTAACCTACCAGCACAAAACAGTATATTGTGTAGCGATTTTAATGTCGGCCAGCCTCGGGTTCACGCACTTCCCCGATCATGACTCTGAGCATCTACAATACTGTTTGGTGTTCAGTTTTTCTCCTCCGCCTGCCTTGCTTGGTACTTGTGATGTCAGTGGTTCGGGCACTACTCGTACGGCCACCAGGGAGGAAAGTGGAACTACAACGTGGTTCACGACAACGTCGGTTACGGATTCGACCCCCATGACGACAGCGACAAACTCGAAATAATCGGAAACACGGTGAGTCAACAGTATAACTGTATTGCAGTGCAGTATAGTACTGTATTGCAGTACAGTACAGTACGGATAAGCTCAAGTTGTAAATCAGACTTCCTGTAATAGTACATTGCTTTACGCCTGCCAGACATCAGTGGATTCAATGGATCCCGGCGTATACGGGGTTGGCTGGATCATGCGAATGCCTCGGTGCCGTCCGAGCATGTTCTGGGGCGATGAAAATAATTAATTTATTGAGAATATCTCGTCCCAGCGGAGTCAGAGGGAAATTTGCCGCGAATAGACCCTAAAGGCGCGTGTCCGCAGTGCCTGTCCCGAAGTTTCCTGCATCCACTCTTTACAACATTGTCGGGTGGCAAAGGCGACAGCACGATACAGTAGTGATATTGTCTTGACGAGGTAAATAGCCAGATCGAAGTTGTCACGGCGATATTTTTGAACCGTTTCACATTCGCACTCATATAATACACCTGGCGCTATTATTTTTGACTGATGACGTCTTGCTGCCCTTGTTCTGCCTCGTTCTGCCTCGTCCTTCTTGGCTGCCTGGTCTCTCTTCTCCCGGTCTTCGCATCATGCTCGTCTGTCTTACAAAACGCTCGGTGAATGACTCACGATAAAAAACACCGACCCATGGGGTCAACATCTTTTTTCATCCGAAGGTGTACAACAACGGCGACCACGGTATCAGTGAGTCGAGTGACTGCAAACAGCAGCGCGTGGTGTGGTGTGTTTACTGTGTGCACTACGCTTACATTGCCTTTCCTGAAAGCGTTCCATCGAATCCAAAATATCACCATGATTCGAGTTACATTTCTACGACAGACACTTTATTTGGACGCAAGTGGGATGCAAGGCGTTCGGGATATCCCCGTCGTTGCCATGCGGAGTGGCAAAGCGTGTGACGCACCACAGGAGAGGTTTTTGATGCACGTACTGCTGAATAGGTATAGTATTTTCCAGGTAACACTGGATGCCGCCAACACACGACGCGCATAAATCTCACACACGCCACGCATTGCTTGCCCTCCCTCACCTCGCTCGTCGCGCGCCCACCGTATCAAACTGCACTCATGGTTACCGTTGCCATCTACTGCCATTTACCTCTTCTACGTTCGTCTTCATCTGCTACTACCCTTCTCGACGTCCCCCACCGGTACGGCAATGCAACAATTTGTCACACACAATGACGATGATGGCGATGATGGCGATGACGGTGAGCAGTCGCTTCGAAGAGGTGCACGGACCTCACCATCGCCGACAACGTGGTGAGACATAATATATTCATGTGTTTTACTGCATGCTTCTGACGGCGAGTCGTGCATTCAATTTGGGATATTCAGCCTGTTTGCCGTGCCATCCGCCACATGGTGTGGCAACATCGCTTCTCGAAACGCGTATTTAGGTCTGATATAACGATTGCAAAAGGACGTGCATTACCCCAGGAAACAGCTATCGTACGAATCTCGAAACACAGACCACCTGTTGGTGGGGCGGCAACCCAACGGCGCACCCAGTTCGGCCAGTCTGGCCGAACCGATACCACAAAAGTAGTAACTATTACGGGGCACCATAGTAAATAGGACCTACGGTACACAATATATCGCTATTTTTACCAAGAATATTTGGTCCTATTCACCATGGTCCCCTGTAATACGAGTACCTGGTATTAAAAAACTACATAAAAAACTAGAAAAAACCACAGCTAGCTGTGAGGTGATATCAAGGGTCATTAGTATACTGAACAGACTGACTTATCAATAAAGCTGTGCGATCAAATAATATGGTAATTAATGATTCATACGTACCTACAGGTGTACAACAATGCGAAGAACGGCATCATGCTCCACAGGAGTTGTGACCGTGCGGAGGTGTACGGCAACTACGTGTACAAGAACGGGGATGCCGGTCTCTCCCTGTACGAAAGCTCCGACTGCCTCGTGTACAGCAACCGATTCTTCTGGAATGATCGTGAGTTATGCTACAGCAGTACAGCTATTACAATGGGCCAAATATAAATAGAACCTATGGTTCACACAAAAAACTATATATTCACCTATTTTTACCAACAAAATTTTGTCCTATTTACTATGGCCTCCTGTGAGAGTTGTACCAGGGTACTATTCTGCCCACCCACCAGAAGTGCTGTGCACCAGCAGCACCGGTTACATCCCGTGGGGTTCCAAATATAAACGTGAGCGCGTTTCGGTAGGAGCAGTCGGCTGAAAAAGTGAGAACACATGAAATGAGCGATAAAAACCAACGCCTCGTTCTCGGTTATTCTTCTACAATGTAGTCGTGCGGTGACTTGATTGAAAGTTTGCTTTTCCTCCCGTTCGTTCATGACTTCTGCTCAAGGCACTAAAACTGCGATGGCGCACCTTCACCCTGGTGGTGTCGACGGAAATACACGATACGGTGGTCGTCTATTGATACTTCAGTGCCGTTGTCATAGATACTGCAGACTCTTTATGCCGTAGAGACATGCAAATAACATTTCAGTCATCCTTGCCGTCCTTGTTGGCTGAAGCTCCTCCTGCGTTCCAAGTTGCAGTAATATCGCTACGGTTACCAATTAAATGTACCAGCGATATGCATTCAGCAAATTGCCACCTGCTTTAGGCTATGCTTTTGGCGGACAAATCTGGGGAACGATAGATACGCACACTCCCTGGCCGTTTGTCGCCCTGTCGCGTCTTCTCTCTCGCACTGGTCACACTCAAGTGGTGCCATATCGCATTTTCCCACAGGCATGCCCCTCTTCTGCTCTTGCTTGGTCTGTGTGCAATTTGTTATCGGCAGGCGGCGTTCGCTGGAGCAACGGCGCCAACAGGAACAGGGTGTACTCAAACAAAATCAAGATGGGCGAAGACGCTGATTACGCTCTCTACCTGTGTGAGTTCACAGCTCTGTCTGTTTTTACAGTAGCAGACCTTTTCCGCTGCTATGGTTGATGCACGCTGTGTGCGAGGCGAAGATTACTAGCCCCATTTATTTATTTAACGGGGTAAGGATCAGATCGTCAACTACAGAGAAACCCCTCTCCTTGAGCTGCGTTTCTGCACTCATTCGTGACTCACTCGTTTTTCATCTCCGTTTCGACGTTGGTCGCTACACTGTTTCCTGGTCACAAGCGCCACCTATTATATGGTAGGCCAACGTAAAATGCGGGCATCACACATTTTGTTGTCTACCAGGCACACGTTTGGGTGTGCGTACTGCGAGTCGTAGGCAGATGTATCGAACCTACAAAACTCGCGGTGTTCAGACTTGCATGAAACTCACGGGGGAGTACTATATTACGTATAATCCCCTTCTTTTCAATAATCTTGAACCTTGGGAGAGAACACTCTGCCATCAATCATTGTTCGCACGAAACCCCCTTTTTCACCTCTCACTCGCTGCCGGTCGCTGCACGACGACCCCTCCCTCAATCTTACGCTTTTTTTTGTTGTACCTCGCCTCACGCAAAACCCATACGTTCATGTTAGACGACTGTTGCTATGGACTTCCTCAAATTGTACAGGCCTCTCTGGTGCCGCTTGCGAGAAATCGAACATCCACTGGGTCGCCGAAGGCGCCTTAACCGAACTACCAGCGCACTCCCATCCTGCCTTTCGCTTTTCCTTACGCTGTGACCCATCTTTCTCCGACACTTCTCTCGTTGTGTTATCTTCGTCCTGATCAGACCGGGGCAACGACGAACCCGAGGCGGAGGGGAACGAAGATGGGCACCCCATCAGCAACAAGATTTACAAGAACAAGATCTGGTCTGAAGCGGCAGAGGTCTGGAGGATGGACAATGCCGACAGCAACAGCTTCTGGGTGAGCCTGTTAATTCATAGCATGTAGCGGCTGTGCCTGTCTGCCTGTGCGTTGCTAATTTTATCTATAGCCTTGAGGTGTCGACTACCTGTTACAATAACGCTACAGCAGTAAAATACTGCAGTTTGGAAACCTGAAGGTGTTCAACGAAGAAAAGGCTTTCGACGCACGCTCAACAGGGCATGCACGTACTGCTGGGTGTATGCAGAAAAGGCTGGAATCGAAAACGAGAGTGGTTTGCTTGGCCCAGGCAAGCTTCAGGTCCATGCCCAGCAGGGATGCGTGTTCAACCCCTACCGTAAATAGCGTCACATCACACTTGCATTCGCGCCCTTTCTCATGGCGGTGTCGCGCTTCCCACGCTATTCCTGCTGCTTTACCGTGCTGTATCCGCCCCCGTTTTTTCCACGGGCAGAAAAACATTATCAAGACCGGCAGCCTGGCTAACTTCAACGAGTGCAGCAACAACAAGATCTTGTCCAGCAACGTATTCCCCGACGGCTTCGAGTTCGACGTTGATGATTCGTGCTTCCACTCGAAATCAATCATCTCTGAACTGGAGGACTTCGTCTGCTGATCTTACCGCATAGGGGAACCTCCTAATACTGTAGTACCGGTGGAGTTCACCTCTACCTCTACTGCAGCTGCAGCTTAGGTCACGCACGTAGCAAAACCGACCGCCAGCGCCGTCGGTAGTAGGCCCGCCCAGCCAGTGGAAATAGAGGTGTGGACAAGCAGGTACCGACAGAGTGCCTTCCGTAGCACGCCAAGTCAATGGTTGCTGTGTTGTGAAAAACCTTCACACGGTACGCTGTAGATACTAGGTAGAGCGGCCAGCCGAATATAGCGTGTAATCGTTTTACCTCTTTTGACAGGCGAGGCTAACGCAGGGGGTTGCTCGACGTGATGACTGCCTGCCGCAGGTTGACTTGCATGGAATAATAGGGACTATTACACGGAGTAGTAGGGCTGTTACACGGGACTGCATGGTCACCGGAGCCCAAGCATACGGGCTTCCCGCTCGTTGTTCTTATCGCTAGCGTGTTCGTGGGAAATTGTGATGACATGTTCCGTCCCGGTGGTGCGATGCCGAGCGTGCGCAGGCTTAGAAATCGGTGTGCGACTTCTGCTGTAGACCTATACTACTGTAATAGTAGACACACATCGCGAGTTGCCGATGATGGAGGAAAACGAGTGATGTGGGAAATGCCTCCAGCTTCTCTCCACTTCCTTGAATTATTAGGGAGTTCGTAGATATTGCGTGGCAACTCCTTGTCTACTTGG
>JBBMHQ010096972.1:4011-22793 GCA_037834295.1 Postelsia palmaeformis | reverse complement strand
CCAAATATTGTTACTATAAATACGGAAATATATAGGTTTTTGTATGGACCGTAGGTTCTATTAACTATATTCCTCCGCAATAGTAATAATAAGGAAACGTATAGGTTTTTGTCTTCACCGTAGGTCCTATTTAAAATGTTCCTCCGTGATAGCACCCAGTAGTGTTATAAGTACTACTTACCGTAGTAGCGCCAATCGTTCAAAAATTATTATGGTGGCAGTGAACCTGGTACAGATAACTGAAAAATAGCTGATGGTATGAGGAGTACGGTGATTATTTATGGTAATAACAGTAAATGCTTCGTGAAGGTACTATTACGGGGAGCCATAGTTAATAGGACCTGGGGTCTATACCGAAGCCTATATATTTCCCCAATTTTAGTAACAATATTTGGTCCTATCAACTATGGCCCACCGTAAGAATAGGAAACCGGGTACCACCACCAGTAGCAGTAGTACTAGTATTCTACAGTAACAGCAGTGAATAGGACCAAATATTGGTGGTAAAAATAGCGAAATATCTTGGTCTTTGGGTTTACCGTAGATCCTATTTAATTTGTTCCTCTGTAATAGTTGGCTGTTATTGGTGTACTATTAGTACCTCTATGAAGTACTATTACGGGGAGCCATAGTTAAGAGGACCTGGGGTCCACACAAAAGCCTATATATTTACCCAATTTTAGTAACAATATTTGGTCCTGTTAACTATGACTCCCCGTAAGACTAGTTTTATAAGTCGTGGTACTGTTCATACAATAATATCAGCGATCATGACAATATCTGTACCGCACACAGAAACACGTTTCGGAAAAGCTGGCTGAGAGATTAGAAAAACAACAAGGACGAACAGGGGCTTCAAGTAACACCCGCTCCCCCAACAAAATGATTTGAATTATGAAAAAAAACTTAGACTATCGAACGTATTTTTCGAACGGAACACATAAGTCCGGGATTCATGACATTACGCAATGCTGAAGTGTTTCTGCAAAGGGACGCGAATTCAGAAAAAGTTGGCAGAAAAGAAATTAATGCTACCCGTCTCGCAGCACCTACCGGTGTAGCATGTGATATCGCTTCCTCTCCCCCGGATAACCGTAATTAGCACCGTCTACTTAGAAATATTATTAACAGCGGATTAATAGCGGTGCCCGGATGTCGGACTTCGTTCCACACATTTTTAGGCAGGGCGGGATGCCTTTGTCTGAGATGTCTCGACTATTGGCCACTAGCCTTCGGCTGCGGAGGGTCACGCCAATTACCGGGTGGGCTGCAGCGCACATACTACCCTACTACCACTGCTACTTTGGTGGGGAATGTGTTGGAGGTCCTGAGTTAGGGCACTATCGGGGCGAGTCGGCGTTCATTACGACTGACTTGGTGAGGGTGCGGTGACGAGTTGGCGTGAACTATACGGTATGGATGCTCGTTAGAGATATTTCATGCGCATAATTGTGTTGATGGAAAACCGCGACGCGTGTCTCCTGCAAGTCGTGGTGATAGAAGCCTAGCGCTTACGCTGGTAAATTAGGATTGGTGCTTCTGCACTTTGCAGTTAGGAAAATAACTTCAACCCATGGCGCTCCGACCGCATGGCGGAGAACACTATTAATAGACTCCTGAAGTGTTTGTTGGTGCGAACTGGTGAGCGGTTGGGATCAGGGAGGAGTGGCAACGTTTGGGGTGCCTCTTCACGGTTTTCCAGTCTCTAGACATTGCCGTCCTGTCGCCCTCTCTCTGCAGAACTGCTAGCCTCTTTACTTATTTTTAAGAAGTGATCTAGAATAACTGTGATCTCGAGATGAAGCTAATTGGTCCGTTTTACTGCATTAGTGAAGGTTCATCTACAACTGTATACGGCAAGTACTTTATTTCACCGCACTATACCCTTCTGGCATACATTCAAAAAGTAGACTGAACTCAGCAGCTAGCTCTGCTGCTCACCAAAGCTGCTGCTGCTAGCCGGGACCACTTATACTGATCATTAACCACGTGTGGGTTACCCGTCCCACACGTAGCACGTTTGATCACACATTCATCTGGTCGTTCTCACATGCGTTCTGTCGGGTGGAGTTGATTGTGAACACACGTACAGTGTCTGTAATGCCTATCTGAATGATTCCACATGATCACTGATCTGACATCAACTATCAATCGCATTGGCACGTCGACGTTGACGACAAGTACTCCTGCCCTACTACCGAAACTGTGAAGACCCACTGGCAAGGCTCGCACCATTTGAACCGTTTGGGCATAGCACCGTCTGCCTCTCCTGTACGATTCTTACCACGGAGCCTTGACCACACCCTCTACGGGCAAACGTTGCGCGTGTTCAGCAAGGAATACTGTACTCTGAATTTGACGAGGGTTTTGCCGGTAAACTACTACAAGTTCCCTCAGTTTACTGTTTTAGTGACGAAGCCATAACTCGGCAGAGAAGACGTGAGCCTCCGTCCCCTGCCCCCACCCCCCTCAATGGCTGGTGACCCCGAATGAAGCGATCGTTTGGGCGTTTGCGCTTCATATCCGTTCACAAGCGTACCAGCCCAGGTCAGACATGGATCTGGGTTGGTGGCGGGAGACACTCAGAACGTGTCCACCGTGCCCAGAGTCCCGGGGAAACCTTGGAGCGGTCTGAGCTGGTAGCCGCTAGATAGTGGGGCAAAAGTCTCGTTGGGCTATGTTTTATTCGCCGGGGGACGAAACAAATCACGTGCCGGTCACCGCCGGTAGTGTGTTGGATGATCTGTCCTTGACAATGCTACCAGCCATGTTGGAGCCTCAGAGGGGGAACATGACGATAGAGAGTGACACTGCAATCCCGTTAGGGGAACCGCCTGCTTGATATTTCAGTGGTCCATCCCAAAGGAAGATAGGACTGCGGTTCTAACAAAATTAACGCGATAAACGACCCCATGAACTGTATGCGCATGCTAACGAAAACCAAAGGCGCAACACAAAACCGAGTCATCATAGCTGGGTACTTCCTCGGTTGAGGATCTTTGTCAGCTAACAGTATTATCCTTGCAAGGCAGACAATGCGGCCCCTGTGGTAGAAACGTGCGATGGCCGACTTGATTCAGCATGCGCTTTGCCGGAGGATAGAAAAAAAGTAGTCAAAAGGGCACAAATTGGAACCAAAAACGATTTTCGGTCGTGGTGTGGTACCAGTGATCAAATATTACGTGTCCCCGACGTTCCAGACACTATACTGACGTGCCCACAAACCACTTACCCTACGTACTGATATACGAACAAGCAAACCAAGGCGTGATCAAGAGGCGTTGGCTGACATGTCTCTAACGAATATTTTATACATAACAGTACAAGCACTACTTACACTAGAGAGCGACCTGGTGGAGCCAGTCCCACGAGTGGCTTCGTTATCTACAGCCCCCCCAACGCAATGGTGAGGAACGTCTGGCTACTTCGACGGCCCTCTAGCCCAGTCCCTCCTAAACGATCTACAGGCACAGTACGTACACAGGTGGCCGGCAACCTTCCCCCCTTTGGAGCACGTGATCGTACAAACAGCCCTTGTGGAGACACCGCGCAATGTAACAAACCCCCTAAAGGTGTCGGCAATATCTCAGTTCGATACACCTAATGGTGTGCGACTTTGTTCAATGACTCCAAAACGAGTTCTTCACGCCTGAAGGGGGCAACGGGGAGGGATCCCGGCCACCTGCGTAGTAAGCATCCTACAGCCCCACCCGCTAGTTGGTGGGTCCTGCAGCGATCGAAGGCCGGTGGTCCGAAAGACTCAGACGAAGGCATGCCGGGGGTGGTAACTATAGCCAATCGTGTTTGGCCTACGGTAGCAAACCCTTCCTCCTGTCCGCGCCTGCATGGGGGTTTGATTCTGACTGTCAACAAGTATGTCCGGTTTTGACAGTGGTGGTATCGCCGTGACGCCGAGTTTGCTGTGAACAGCAGCGCCGCACGTATTTCTGCCACCACCCGTCGACCAGCGACTCCTCCTGCTCCTGCTCCTGCTGCTGCTGCTGCTGCTGCTACCGTCAGGACGAATGCCACGAAAGAGAGATGCTCCCACGGCTTTTGTTGATTCCTCGTCTGAAGCGCTCTACTGCTACATTGGGCATGCATCTCGCCAGTACCCTGGACCTAAGACACAAGTGAGAGTGAGACCCCACAAACGAACGTGGACACCATGAAAACAACACTCACTTGATGGTCTTCCAGCGATACTGAGCAACGTAAAGAGCGATGACTTGGCACAACAAGAGTGTCATCGTTTTTCAAGCGCTCATTGTTTCGATGGCGGTATGCGAGGGCCGTAAAATCGAGCACCATATTTTCGAGGCCGAGCATAATGTGTTTGGAGGGCTGTCGACAAAACGTTTCCGAAAACAGCCTTGGTTCAGTATTTACCTTTCGGAAAAATATACTGCTCGTTCCGGAAACAACAAGTCGAGCACTTCGAACAATACCGCACCCATGTATGTGCGAACCCCACGCTCTTTTTATGAAGTAGTTCTCGAGATTAAGAGCCTCGCCCGTCCGAAATATCTTGGCCCCAAGAAAATACAACTGTACCACTCTCGTCGCACACGCGTCTAAGGGATGAACGAAGACAGGGGCACATGACTTTTCGAAAGAGTGTCGAATAACCGCCACCGTACGTACAGTACACCCGCACCGAACACCGAGGACAGAGACCAACCCCTACCACTGATCGGATTACACCAAACACACATCGGCGCGACAAAGCGTTGTTCCGAATGCGACACTACTACCGTACGTACAAAAGCAAGCGAACAGAAAATGCCGCACACGCATATAGATACGCACCACAGGTAGGGCCTACAGCAAGTCGGGGCCAACGTCGCATCGAAGCAGTACACTAGTATTGGACATGTACGTACAAATACATATATATAAATATACGTATTGTATGGGATATAGATGTCCCATACATGACAAATACGATAGACGTGCACCTTTTTTTCTCGGAGGCTTCTACGCGTGAGGGGATCTACACCCCAACTCAAGAAGCTGACCTCGAGAACAAAAAACAGAAAGTGCGACCTCGATGAATATTGCCATGAAGCTCTGTCAAAACCTAGAGCGAAAGAAAGATGATCCTCCGTTGAGGGATCGCGTGAGTCACAAAATATTCTAGCAAAAACTTGCAACTCCCACAGTACGACACGTGTCCAGATTTTGGGATTAACGTATTACTGGGAGAGACGTTTTGTAGTAGAAGAATTCACAGCTATGAAATAGTTTGTGCTCAGCGAGAAACGCCACTCCGGCTGCGAATCCCATATAGTTAACATTTAACAGCCTGCGCTCGACGTCGACACCACACGCATGACGCGAGCCTCAGCCAAAATACAAGACTATTTACTTATTTTGCGTACTGTATAGCTTATAGCGCGCGTCATACTCCGGCTCTTGTACTTACAAACAGAGGCAAGCTGCACACACAAAACTCAGAAAATCAAACTCCACTACTGCTGGCAAGCTCCAATAACAACGAGACATGCTTTCCACGGCAGAATTGCACCATAGGCTAGCTCGGAACATCATGGCAGGACGTCGTATACTTCGTCGATCCGAGAGGGTTTCCCCGTAGTAGGAGTACATCAGGGCGCTCAACATGCTCGGCTCTGCCCTGGGCCCTCGCCTACTCAAGCTCCAGGGAGATCGAACGGAAATAGCCATGCCAAACATAAACACCGAACATGCAACACTGACACTCTACAGGCAACTACTGTACACTCGTGCGCTGTCTCTTAAATACATCGTGTATGACAGTAACCCACACCCCAGCGTGGCGCCTCATCCGAAGGAACCCTCTGCCTACGGTGCCACTTCTTTCGTACAAACAACGCGCTCCCTAGCGCCCATATGCCCTTACACAAGTGGCTGGGACCTCCCCGTTGCATAGCGTAGGCGTAAAACAATCAAACCAATAGAAAAAAGAGCATTGCATCATACAACAAATAGACGTGCCGAATCGAGGTGTTGCCGGCACCACGTGGTAGGGTGGCGCTACATTCTTCATTGTCTCCACAAACATTTGTCTACTTCCAAAATTGTGTACTCGCGGGGGAGGTCCCAGCTAACCTGTGTAGTGGTACACGGCTTCTCGTTCACCCCAACCCCCCCTTGGTGCAAAAACGTACGTTTCAAAAATACCCCCCACATACTCCCCCACATCCATGTCCGTGCTTCCTCTGGTCGTCTTAAACTTCGAAGTTCTTGCTCTCCTCAAACACTTGTATGTTCTTCTCCCTCAAGGCCCCGGCTGTCCAGTCGTTCCCATCGCGAGGTCGTGCTGGCGGTGAAAATTTGTCTCGTACAAGGGCTGCGGGTGTGAGCACCTAATGAAGACAGAGTCGGCACGAAATACGAGGGTGATTTACAAAGGAGCAACAAGGGCGCGACGGGCGGAGGAGACGACGACTGTCAGGCCTACGCTGGCATTAGGAGAGGATCTACGGTGCGACGTTGCGATAGGTGCTGGAAAGTGTAACAAGAACGATAACACCCCCGCTGACGTGAAGTTCACGAGACGATATATCCCAGACAATAATGGGGAACCGTAGTGAGTAAGACCTGCCTCAAACATAAAACCTATGCATTTGCCTTTTATTACTTTCAGTAATTGGTCCTATTTACTATGGTCACTTGTAGTAGGTGGGCATACACAACCAAAACCGGTAGCTGTGGTAAGCATCTCGTTAGTGTCTTACCATAGACGCATCGTTCAGCGTTTGCATTTCCCTTCCTCGGTTGTCGATAGTTTGTTGGTGCAATCGGGTTGGATATTCGTCCGAGGGTGTGTGTTGAACGGAAAACGGATGGGTGCGGCAGAATGGGCCATCGGGAGATGACCGCTGGCGAATGCGCTGGACCGAACTGAAACGAAGCGTGAAGAAACGAGGCTCGTGGGCTGGAAGAACGAGACTCATGACCTGATAGAATAATGCATGTGTCGAGGCTCTGTCTCTGTGCAGAGAGATGGCAGAGGTGGTACCGAAGTGTCTGTGAAGATCACTTGTAAGAAGAAGAAAAATGACGGTTGGAAATTGGCGCTTACGTGGCCATTATGGAAGGATCTTGATCTCAAAGATCAAGAGGAGAAGAGAGAGAGAGAAAGGGAGAGAGTAGAAGAGTAGAGTAGAGTAATCGAGGTGGGCGATGCCATCACCTGATCGCGAGACGATGCCCATGCTACGGGCAGGTGTATTCTACAGCAGCCCGTTAAGGTTTCCTGGTTTCCCGAACCGTTCCTAGCAAAGTCCCCGCAACGTTCAATGTTGCGTACTCGTAAAGTTTTATGCAATATCACCTGATCCTGCATTACGATCAGTATGATAGAGGTAACTTTAATACGGTGCGTCGGCAGAAAATAACAAACTCAAGTCTCGCCGCACATCGTATTTCTTCGCATCTATCACAAGATACCAAGTGTACTCGTATCAGTGCGTATTGACTGCACACACCCTTTTATACGTATATGGATCTCAACGACAATACGCTGACAAAGTGTGCTCATGCGTGAAGTAGAGTGCTTCGGCAAAGGCAGCGCGACTCGCGCCTTTTGATGCCGAGACTGCTGATGGTTATGATCGAGAAATATATATATTCTGGTGATATCAATAGCTGGGGTCAACTGGCGGGGGTATGGAGCACGAACGTGCGCACAGACTGTATCACCCAATGGATCAACAAACGCTGCAGCGTGTACCACTACTGCTCTACCTCGCGGTCACAGCTCTATGCTTGGATCTACAGCACCACGTATTGGTCTCGTGATGGTGCCGAGGGGTTGGGTGATTTTCTTGTCGAGTTGCCCTCGATGGCCACGAACATTTACACGTAGTGACAGAGAAGACAGGGAACAAACCACCATGTCTGGGCTTGACGTTCGGCGATGTTCAAAGTGGGTGGGCTCTCTGCTGGTACTAGATGTAGCGCTTTGTTTATTGCTTTACTCCGACAGATCAGTTTCGGCCGGACCTTCGTTATGCCGCTCGACTTTGCAGCAGGTTTAGGCCCTCCTCCCTCTTGGCGCTTCTTGCGCTCCTTACGCCAGGCAGCGTGCGCCTGGTCGGGGGACAGGAAAGCAGCAGCAGCAGCAGCACAACGTAGGGACCGATATTTCAGCATTCTGACACCTTCTATCCTGCGAATAAACGAAACAAAACTCAACTTAGTAACCTTGAAGGGTACGAATGTAACGAAGATGATCGGATCTCGAGCTCGCCGTTTCATATTTGGCTCACTTCAGAATGTTATAATTACGATGCGTATGTCCGACGTGTGTGTGAAATCTCCTGCTTGTGTTACGCGTTGTGCTTAACAGCGTGGCGCTTACCTTTGAAGCGAAGCGATATTGTCGGCAGGACCACTGGTGGGCAAGCGAAAACAAGCACCGCGCCAGAGGAGGGCAGGACATGGAACCGGGGTTAGGGAGGCCACTTGTGCTATTGCCGCGAGCGACACCGATAAAATTGCGGGCATGCACCAGGCCGTAGACGGGAACATTGTGGTCCTTGTGCTGGTTTTTAGGAAATCATATTCTTCAACCCACACACCGTTGTTTGGGCCCCATATGTTCGGGTACGTCATCGGTTGAGGAGGTTCGCGCGGCCCCCCTGGTCAAATGAGATGGCACTGAGCGCTCGGCCCGAGCTGGCCCTTTGGATAAGTCGCAATTTCGCCGCAACTGGGAATACTAGGGCCCCATTCCGTGCTCTGGAATCATTCCATATTTCTACCGTACATCACCTCCTACGGCTCGGACTAGAACGGGCGTGAGGGACGTGACATGATTGATGCCGTCAGTGAAACCGATAAATGTGAAAAACTACCGCGACCACGTATTATATGTATATTCTCCTGTAGACGACGGTGTGCATGTTGTTGACATTGTGATTGACGTTTTTGTGGAGGGTCGAGCAATCACGTACTCGGGCGTTTTCCCAGCCTCTGCTGCGTGCCAAATGGGATGATATATATATGACGACATGGGGGGGGGCTAGTGCGCTGCTCTTTGGTCACCAGGACACGTCTTGAGCCCTCAAGTTGGAACATAAAACTATGGAGGGTTGTTTCCAAGGTATCCCCCAACGTGAAGGTGCGCCTGAGTTGGAGCCACGTACCCCTCAAACGGGCGCTGGCGTATGGATACCCCAGTGGTCCCTCCATAGCGCCATTCTAACATGCGCGAGCCAACAATACCAGCACTATATATGGCGTCAACCGTCACTAAACACTCCGCACGCTACCACACTATTAATAGTGAATCATATTTCGTGTCAATCGATTCCGCACGCACCTACATATATATATCGGGAAACCGGTACGATAGAGGGGCCACTACTGCAGCTGTACTGGTGTCAGATATGTCCTTCGATGCGAGAGTTCCGTGGCCCTTCGCGAGGTGAAGGGCACCGGCTGGGTCTCACCCACAGTCTGTAATGAAGTATTGCTGCTGCTGCGGTGTGGCTATGCATACGTCCGACAAGCGGTACAAGTTAAACTGTTGCTGGAACGTTCAGAGGGCAAGTAGGCCTATATAGCTATGTATATATGTTTCCTGTACTATCAAAGTCCTGCAACAAATCGCTAAACATAACATGTAATATCTATCCCGCAACGCACCTTTTTGTTTCGCCAACGTCTGGGCCACGTCGAACAGAGAAAGGGACGGGTACAATAACATACGTGGACATGTACGTTATTGTCGGTCACATCGAAAATCTTGGCGTGTGTCAGGTCTCTCTGCCAACCCCAACAGTATTGTCTCGATGAGATAATATCATACGAGTATCTGCGCTCGTTCCCTCAAGTCGTCTGTTCATCGTTACCTTGTCAAGCCACTGCTCCACTCTTCTGTTGGCGAAGAAAGCATCGAGACCCGGGATGACAATGGTCGCGACGGCGAGAGCAGCGGCGCTAGTTGATTTGCCCCAGTGCAGGCTGTCCTCTCCGATGTCGCTGGTTGCGATGCCCCAGAAAAAGATAGCCGGTGCAGACAGCAGGTTCGTAAGCATCGAATGTCTGGGAAGAGGGAGGAGCACCACCGCCGAGAGCATCGGACAACAACACAAGAGGGTATGGGTGGGCAGGTGTTGTGCGAAATTTCTGCGATGGTTAAACTCGCGCTTTACCACTGCTGAACGTGTAACTGGTGACTTGAGGTATTGTTACTTCATTTCAGTGATTGTAATCTTCGAAGCACACGATATAGCTCCGCTGTAGCCCTAGCCCTAACCCTATCGAGAGGTCTTCTTGTTTGCTGTTCTGCGCTGTGGCTGTGCTTAAATTGGCCCAATGAGGCGTTCTGCGATCGAGGTTCACCCTAATTTTTCTGAGGCTCCTCGTCTGAGGAGCTCCATATCTCACCCGAGAACTGATTCCAGCAAAAATCAAACTTGCATTCCGATGAATGATCCCGTGGCCCAACCATAAAAAACCGCCATTTTTCGAAACATGCTTGGCCTTCCGAATATTCCGGGTTAATGAGAGCCCCGTCACTCAGAAATGTTCCAGCAGAAATGTGCTACCTTTATCGCAGCATGCGTCCAATGAAAGGTTGGGGTGCGTGCATAACACGAGCCTATCCCTGCGCCGGCAGGTATGCGGGAGGTCGCGCTCTTCACGTCGAACCCATCATTGTTACAGCCGAAATCCAGCACGTCCTTCCTTCTCAGTTTCCATTTACGTCCGACGAACCGAAGCAATCGCAGTGGAGTCCTTCCACTGCCTCCTACTGTGTGAACACCACCACTGCAGTCGGTCCTAGATCACTTTAGGGGTGGGTGTTGCGTGGAAGTACTTGATGGCTCGAGCTTGTGTGGAACAATTGAACTCTACCTATTGGGTAGACGATACACCAAGTGGTGTGGGGTGAGACTGACAGTGAAATAAGTATATAATATTATCACAATCTGAACGGAAATAAAACATTCAGTGTTCTCATGAGCGCCTCAACGCGCCCTTATTTTACCTTTGTCTGTAAACCTTCGCCAGACGATATGAGGTGTAAGAGGAAGAGCATGTATCGTACTCGTACGTGTTTGGAGTGAAACCAATATACGACACGCCAGCTGTGAGAGATCGAAACCGGAATTGCTCGAAACTCATTCTGCACGCTGCGGATGAGTCTTCGATCGAGCGTGTCACGGGATGTGTGATATCGTGAAGCACATATTGCATGAAAGTCGGTGGTGTCTCTCCTGAGTGGTGGTACCAAAAGTCAGCAGGACGATTTCACCGACACGCTCGTCCGCCTTTAGCCATTCGGCACATGCAGAAAGGAATATGAGAACATGAACTGTAGTATGTTCACCGGTAGATACCAGGTATACGCTTGTCGACAAAGTCGGCGACGTTTAGTGGAGATGCGTTGGCTCCTCACAAACGCACGCGAGGCCTCTGTCACCCCTGACCGCGTGTGTTTCGTTAGTCTCCACTAGATACTTTTTTTAGCTGCTCATGCAAACCGTCCGTACAGGGTTGCGAAACGTACGTAGAAGGCGAGACTTCGTGGATTCGCGCGCTCTAATCGACATTTAACAAATTTCACCTACATACGTACCCTCATACTTCGGCCGTGCGCCCGTGGGGGGTGAATGTCTGTTGCAATACCTGGAACGTTCTAATTATTCGTTTTGCTATCTTACAATGTGCAGCGTAGCTCACAGCTTTTCCCCAACATCAGTAGTGTTGAGGTAAGGTACAAAGAAATACGAAAGCCCCCCTTGCCAACAACCAGAGGCAAGTCAAGGCCCCCCCGCTACAGCAGTACCGGATGCATGCTGGTATGACATTGAGAAACACGATCGCCGTTCCAGGCTGATTTCCTGCTTTGGGAAAGGATGCGGTCGGCAATGACCTCAGTATACTGACTCCCCAATATTCCTAGCTTGTTGTAAATCCCAGTCTGCCTTTTTTCTTTTTTTTTGCTTGTACTTTGTTTATACCGGGTCACCTTAGGTCTTTGGCCAGGGCGACCTTCTCCCTGGACACCAGGTGGCTTGCCCACGCCAGGAGCGGCGCAAAGAACGTCAGTACCAGCAGCAGGATAAATCCCCCATTGTGTATTCCGTCGCTGGTCCCCGTCTCCGGCAGGAGTAGCTGAAAAATCTGCAACGTTAAGAGTGCCACATTTAGTATACAGTCCAGACACACCATATGGTTATTACAATTCATGTATATAGGCCGTACAGCTCATATGATTCATGTAATGTAAACGTTTTATTAAATTCGAACGAGTGATAAAATTGATAAATATAGTACCAGTATATATGGAATCCATACAATCAGCACAATTCAGACAGTTTGAACCACTCGAACAATCCAAGCAGTCCAGATAGCTCATACCACTATTCCATTTCAAACAATTTAATATAACTCAGACAATGCAAACACTTCATGCACCAGCAGGGATTCGCGTGGAGGGTGAGGTGGCCCTTTAGAGTAGCCGTGCGCAGTCTTCTCCATATCGGGTACCCCCTGCTCGAAACTGCGGCGGCTGGTGTACCCACGCATACCGATCCACCCACCAGATAAGGCCTAGTCGCTGACATGCATCGCTCAGTAACAGTGAAAGGGATCGAAATACTAATGTTGGAAGAACAATACCACGATCGGGGCATAGTCTTCTTTTTGGGGGGCTCATACTCACACGCGAATCCCAAAATCTCACTCGCATCACAGCTCCGGACATTCGTTCCGGCGCAACCCGACCTACACGTATGTGCTACTACTGTAGTCCTAAAATCAATGTAATCGGTAAAGTGTATCATAGTCCAACCGGTACCTGTAGTTGTTCGAGCGAAGAGCCCAACCGCTCAGAAACACGCTCAGCCAAAAATGTGCAACTCCTACCACGGAATGAGTGACGTCCTGTGCGCCAGTGGAAGGGAGTGTACAACAACCACCCTTCTTCCAGAGACACTGGCAGGCAGCGAGTGTTTCGGAGATTTTCGGGCGGATGGCGGCGTTTGTTCTGCTCACCCAGCTGCAAAAAGGGACCCTATATTTCAGCGGACGGCCGTGGAAACTACCAACTTGCCTCACCCCCTTTCGCGTATGGGTCTTGCATGACGAATCGTCAGGAGGAGTCGCGGTACCAGTGGTGCCCCGAATTTTCGAATGCTAGGGTAGGCGACCGTAACACGAACTGGTGGGGTACATATCATACAAACGTCGAAGCTTATTTTATCCAGGGCACTCAATAAGCACGGCGATCACGTCGGTTTAGGGTATGGGCCACCACATTTTACGTTTTTTTCTGCTGTAGCGTTGCACTTTTTGCGAAGAAGAAGTTGAAGAGGGTATTGAACGCGCCGAGGGCAGCAGCACCAGCGCAGGCCGTGCCGCCCTGGAAAATCGGCCGTATGAGTCGGATCGCTTTTTTGAGGGTGAAGTAGTTTCTTCAAGTCTTGCCCTGTTTAGGAGGTCAACGTCTGGTACCAGGTTCGAAGGGTGGCCGCGTTCAGGAACTCCCTCCAGTGAAGCGTAAAGCGGCAGCGATCGCTACGGTAATGTGTACCGTAGCAGTAACGCGCGGAGCCATGTCCGCGGCAGAAGTCGAGCATGCGCATGGGGGATCGGTTGCGGTGCGGTCCAGCGAGAGTGGACCTTGCACACGTTGCACATGGAACGATTCAGCGCATATCATCTAGATCGTAGATTGTATATTTGCCGTTTCGACTAGTTGTGCAAAACCAGTGTTGCGCCGATCTCACCCAGCAAACATGTACGCATGAGCCGACCCGTACAGGTCTCATCCGGAGAAATAAATCCTGTGAACGGTCGTGCTCGCATATTAATATGCTCAAAGACTGCTCGGGCGATCAGGAATGTGTCTTACCGATGTGATTTGACGCGTTCGACGATAGAGGTATTAAGAGCACATTTATGCATATCTTTTTTTGAATGACGGGGATTCCTAACACAAAAATCGTCGGAATGCTAATTTAACTTCCAGAAATGACTTTTTTTTTGTATACTTGGCACCATGGGACTATTCGTCGGGATGCATTTCGATCCTTAACTGGCGTCAGTTCTCAGGCCGAGTATGGAGATCCAAAAGTAAGGATCCCCAGAAAATAGGGGTGAACGTTTATCGTAGAACGCCTCATCTAATATTTTCGACGTGTGGAACATTTCACTCCCCGACCTGCAGGCAACAAAAAGCATTCCGTCTTTTTTGCCTCACCACGATGAGCTTTCCCGGGATAAACGACTGAATCTTGGCCTCTATGGTCGACGCCTTCTCGTCTTCGGCGATCGATTTCTGCGGAACGCACAGGGCACGCCAGAGCAAGTAGCACAGAAGCGATTGTCAGAGAGCAGCACATGCCGGCGGCATCGATCGAAAAGGAGGTACGTAGACTTTTATCGCCTTGATGTATCGATGGCGGCGAACAGGCGCGTCTATGACCGTGCCTCGATACTGAACGACGTCATTATGGGTTGTTTCACATGACGGTACAACAACGATTATCACTACCAGCATGTACTACGCACCGTTATAATAAATTGATGGCGGCTACCGCGGGTATTCCGAATCGTCTCCCGTACGTTTCGTGACGAAGCAAATATCTCGCAGGATACACGCGCATCAGGGGTTTTATCCTGAATCACCGGTAGTAAGTGCCCCCGATGAAAAAACAATGAGGACCCCTCTCTAGCTGTAGTCGACGACACGTATTCAGTCATAGCCGAGCAAAGGTGAACCGGCTCGCAGATAGAACTGGCTGCTACGAGCTAATGACACATGCAATGTTTATGAGGCTCCTCACGACGCATGTTTGCCGTAAAGGGGTGCCACCGAATTGTTCTACAATCATCGTTCGAAGAGCTCTACGCTTCACCCAGACAACGTCCTGAAGGAAAACAGTGCGCTCAGTGCAGACGAGTAATCCCATAGCCTGCACTAGATCTTCAACGAACAATATATTAAGAAACCAATATCGAGTATTTACACTGTAATTCCCCAGTTTCGAAGCCCGAATAGTCGGAACATTGGGTCGGCCAAAAGAGGTCGCTCGTAGCGCTGTCGTGTATAGCACCTTAAGCTGTTGGTCCCTGAGGGCAACGATCGTTCCCATCTCCTTCGAAGCGAGCTCCAGCGCTGCCTCCATGATAGAGTGGTGATTGTCCTCCTTGTTTACGCCCAGGAGCGCCTCGGTCTGAAGCGTTTGTTTTCATGCCACGAAGGGTTACAGGGCAAGGCGTGGGCTGGCGTGAGCTCGCAGCACTGGTGGTGCTCTTCAAGATGCTTTCAGGGAAAACTCACACCCATAAGAGAAAGGTACGTTCCACCACGGCAGATTATACTATGTACACGGTAGCGGCAGTGAACATATCAGTTTTTCGGGAGGAAGACGCACACGCTACGGTCGGGGTGCGCCGCCAAACGTTCCCTGACCCTTTATTCGGGGAGCTTTCTTTGCCTCACCCTGAAAAACGAGGTATTAAGGAAGAATGGGAACCTCAAGCCTGATGAAAAATATCACGGCCTGCAGACCATACGACGCACAGTGCTGTTGGCACAACTCTGTATTGAGTGAAGATGGAGACGTGGTCCGTCTATCATACCACTATGCGCTAGCACAACAATACTGGCACTACTGCGCCCGCACGCTCCCACAATTGGTGGGTCCGATATCTTTCCAAGGTGATTCCACAGGCACTACAACGGGCGACCGGCACTAATCAACCGCGAAAACGTGATGTATTTCTATGGTAGCTCGCATGCGAACAACTATGCTGCCCACGAGAACGTCAGGAAGCCGCGATTGCTGTAGTTTCTGTACAAGCAGTAGACTTGCACGAAATGTGTTTTGACCCAAACCTCGGTGTCGAGGATATGGTCCCGCATCGCGCAGAGCGCCGCGTCGAACACTTGAACACGGCCGGACAGCACTGCGTGTGTCAAGATGGTTCTGCCCCAAGAATCCTTCATCCTCAACTGCTCCCGGATCTGACACACGATTGGCGCGCGGGGGGGGGGGGGGGGCACACGTGTGGAAACACTTCCTCCCCTGAGGACATGCCCAAGTATAAGCGAGTAGCAAATAACACGATATGGGTTTTCAGCGCAGCTTGGCGGGGATGAAAAACATCCAAGGCAAGTCAGGACAAACGTACAGCAGCCAATGGCAGCCTTACAAGCGAACACCCGAGCACCAGACAAGGGATAATACGTTCTAGGTGGCGAAAGTGACCGACCGACCGACCAACCGACTGACCGACCGACCTACCTACAGGGATTCAGCGTACACACGCAATGGCGGCAGTGGCGTGCACCTCGCCGCGCAAGTTGTATTATAGTGGAAGCTGGCATACTGCCTTGAAGTTTAGAAGAACAAGTTCAGCGCCTACAGAAAGCAGCGATAAGAGTAGTAAAATGTAGCAACGCTCAAAACGCGGCGTATAAATATATAGAGAGTCAGCACGTTAACTATCGTGATTTTTCCGTTTCCAGGCGGACGCTGTCTGCGAAATGGACGGGAATATGTGTTTGACGCTCGGACGCATGGTGCTGTGAGGGTTGGCTTAACGCTTTGGGGGTTGGTCCTGACATTTCGACCTCCTCAAGCTCACCCCAAACAACTTGGCTCTGAGGAACAGTGCACGATCGACTTGATTAACGACCCCCCCGTTTACTCCACAGGTACACTCAAGACAAAATCAAATAGAATCCAAACCATTCGGAGAATTTCTTGATCACAGCACGGGCCCGCCAACAACAAACACGTACGGTAATTGGCATTTTTCTGAGACGCACTCCCCTCGAAAACCTCGAGCATAAGATTAATATATAGCATTTATTTGGTGGAGCGCCCGCCGCCGACCACGATTCTCTTATCCTATGTCACGTTTTCCAAACGCCATCACATCGAGCCCTATTTTTGTATTCGCGCATTGAGGCGTTCTACGATAGAGGTTCACCCTGGTTTGTCTCAGACTCCTCATTTAAGCAGCTCCAAACCCCACCCAAAACCCTGACCCAAGCGAAAACCAAGTTGAATCCCGACAAAGTATCCCATGGCCCAAGTATATCAGAACGTATTTCCTCGAAACAAGATTGGCACTGCGACGACTTTGGGTCGAGAAACCCCGTCACTCAAAAGTTCTTGAAACGGAAATGTGCTGCCTCTGTCTTAGAACGCGTCTACCTGGTATTGTTTTATTCAGTCATTTCCTTGTTCGGTGTTCTATACCAGGTAGCTCCTGAGGTGAGAAGTCCCGCTAGCGAGGAATATTTGTCCTCGCAAGCGTTCTACTCCATATCCCGGCACACCGTCTCGGCAGCTGTCCCGGTGCTCTTATTCACCTCGATTGGAGTAGTGAACGAGCAACTGGCCTGGACCCTCCTCCCCTCTATTGTAATGGTGTGGGTGTAGACAACCCCTTGTAGAAACGTAGAATAATGCATATGTATTAGCAAACCCCACCAGGTGTCGGCAGCCTCTGTACCCGGTACCCTTCATGGCGTGCTGTATAAACTTGTCGATGTCTATGGACACGGATAGTTTTTTACGACCATATCATGCGAGGAGAGAATCCCGGCCATCTGTGCGGCGGTGTCCGGCTTTTGCTTGAGACGCGAACACACGCAGACAGAGTACACGTGCTTCACGCGCGGCCGCTAAGGACAGTGCATCCTCGGACCCGTTATTGTCATAGAAACAAGTGAGTGTCGCGGACGCTTCATTCGAAGATCTTGAGTTACCACAAGTGTAGCACCCAGTCACGATCGCGTTATCGCCTGCGGTACGGTATGATATCACACGGCTCTCACCTGCTCCTTCCACAGTACTTCCTCCACCACGGACCAGGCCGCCTTGAATACCACCAGACTGGGATACATCATCCCCTTCGACCGACGCAGGATCGCCACCGTGGGGTCATCGACCTCATCGCCGCCTTGTGGCGCCTGTGAGACTTCAAAAGTCAGACCATTGGCGTTGGGGGCAACCCGCCCAGGCGCATCACCCAGAAGATCGTCCGACGCACCAGGAAGATCAGCGGTCGCACCACCGCCACCGCCACCATCGACCCCCTGGCCTGCGGATGGGGAGTCGGCGACACCCAGCTTACTCTCCTCATACACACTTGGGAGACGGTGAAGCGGGTGACCTTGGCGGCTAGTATGGCTAGAATAGCTAGAATCCATCACGTCATCAGCAACCGACCTGGACCTTGAGTTTTGTGGCTGGAAACGGGCTTGTGGCTGATTCCCCGTGGTTCTGTGGTCAGAGTGGGAGTGGTTGTTGGTGGCACCAGACGCAGCATGCATAAGGAAGGTCATCCCGTCACCGTCGGTGTCCTCCACGAGTTCCCTTACCTACCGGCAAAATAACGCCGCGGGGTAAGTGAGCTCCTTGTCGTGCAGAGGGGCGGGAGGGGGTGTAGGACTGTAATCGCTGCTTATGATACACGAAACGGTGATAAAAAGGCAAATCACGATGTGAGTTCC
Source organism: Postelsia palmaeformis (assembly GCA_037834295.1). NCBI lineage: Eukaryota > Phaeophyceae > Laminariales > Laminariaceae > Postelsia > Postelsia palmaeformis. The sequence goes on along the minus strand of JBBMHQ010096972.1, from coordinate 4,318 downwards.
CATGTCCTGTATAGGGACCGGAAGGGGGGTGATCGCTCTTCCTGGCGCACCAAGTGAGGACCGAAAAAAGGGTTAAAGGCTGCAGTCACCGCCGATGCCCTCCACAGACGTCCACTTCTACCGACGCAATAGTGCCGGGGGTAAACTTCAACTCTATCCATACAGGCGAGGTGGTCGGCGATTTTCGTTTCTAGCGCACTGGACGTGGACGAAAACCTATTACCGTAAAGAGCATAGACTTCGCACGGGAGTGCGATCGTGTTTTTCAGTGCTCGTCTCTTTCAGAACAGGCAGCGGTCTTCAAACC
>JBBMHQ010096961.1:0-10205 GCA_037834295.1 Postelsia palmaeformis | reverse complement strand
CCCCCCCCCCCAGGCCGAAGGAGCGCCGTTGGAGTCGCCCTCGGAGTGCCCTCCGAAGGCACCTCCAAAAAATCCCGCTGAAGGCGCCGCCGGGAGTAAAAAGACGCGACGTGTATTTCGCAAACTATTCCCCCAAAAAAGGTTGGATAGTCGGCCAAGTTTATCTCTAATCATGATTGCCGAACAGGTAATTTTTTTTTATCGTCCTAGTTTATCAGACTTTATCGGGAAGCACCAGAAACATGGACTTGCCGTTCCCGTTTGGAGGTGTCACATTTTGTGTGACGGCAAATACTGTACGTATCAACTCTTGCGGCATGCAGTAGCACACCACGAAGGAAAAAACACTAAACAAGTATCAGAGAAAAGAGTTTAGACCCTCTTCTAGAACAGGAGAATGTATAATAATAGATTATCCATCGCCAGTGATTCAGCGAGTTCATATCCGTTTAGAGTGTTGTTGAGCTAGTAATAGCAAATACACCCTCCGTACCATTGGATTAGCTACCAACTAACACAACAAACGAGGATCTGTTATAATATCAACGAGGTTTTGGTTCTGAGCTTCAAGGTCTTCGCTGAATTGATACGCAGCTCAGGGCGAGCATCGCTCAAACACATGAGCCGGAGGCGCTCATCACCCACTGGACGCGAAAGATGCTAACAAGACGCAATGCGTTCGTCTGTGGACAGGCTAGGCTCAGTGCTGTGGGCATCTTCGTCGGCCCTGCCACCATCGGCACCGGCACAGTTGATAGCGATTGGTTGATGCGCCACGAGTTGCAGAACACCCCTATGTGTGCTCGCAGCGTCGTAGTAGCACTTTTTGGAGTCACCGAGAAGTACGTACGTACCCCGTACCAAACAAGCCTTCCTGCAGCAAGGTAGTCCAATTGTGAAAAATAGCTAGATATTGCTATCTCCCCAACTAAGTATGACATCAAGCCATCAAGTGATATTCAAGCTGGTAAACTGGAAGTCAGACACCTACCGGCCCTGGTGACCAGCCGATAGACATAGGATTTTTTAATACCGTGCGGGGCGGTATCGATCCGGGGATCACCGTTTCGTCCGCGGTTAGTCGCGCTTGTTAAGATAGATACGGAGAGATTTCTGCTCATTAAAGGGTTGTGGGACCTCCGTTAGTTTTCGTTTTATCCGGAAATAGACCCTCAGTTATATTTTACCGTACCCGTCGACAGCTGTTGGTACTCCTTATTCCTAGTATTTATACTACGTGCATATACGTTGGATTACTTGACACGATACATATCGACACATCCACAGACCGCACCAACCAGGGGCGCGTAAGGTGTAGTAAATCGGAGCTGTATGGTACTCGTATGAGGAATCGTTTGAACGTTCAGAATTTTTCAGAAGGCGGGGAAACAAAGCATGCCAGCATTTCAGATGAACACTGCTATATAAGGGTATGCACTTCTCAAAATACCCATCTTCACGAGGAACTTTAGTTCGAACTTGGTTGGAAATACAATTAAAAATTTCAACGAATTTTTATTTGATTTCGAAAAAAAAACGTGTGTGGGTCCCATGGGGGAACAGTGTACTAGTCATATTACGGGGCCCATAGTAAATAGGGCCAAATCTTGTGTTAGTAAAAACGGCTAAATACCAAGGTTTCTGTGTGTATCGTAGGCCCCCGTAGTAGTTGTCAATCACAAATAATAAAAAAATGATTTCCAACTATGAATGACGGTCACCGCAAGGGCCCATCTTCACGGGGAACTTTGGATGAAAAAAAAATCTGAATTTCGAAAAATTTGAATTCGATTTCGAAACAAAAACGTGAGGGATTCGTATGCATGGGGGAACGGTGTGCTAGTCGGCAATCAAAAATGGATCCGGAGTATAATTTTTTTCTCGACCGAATTCCTCGTTAAGATGGGCCCCTTCTTCTTTTCAATTTATTTTTGATCGACAATTATTCATAGTACGCCGTTCCCCCATACCGAACACGTTTTTTCCCCCGAAATCATCTTATAGAATTCATTGAAACTGAAATTTGATTTTCAACAAAAGTTTCCCGTCAAGATATAGGCCCTGAAATGGGGGCCATTTATATCGTGATCATACGACGAGTATTCATTGTTCTTGGCCGGTTCTACGGCACACTTTTATGACTCCGGTCCAGTGTTGGGGTCACTCATTTTCAAGGTATTTGTCTCAAGAACGGGGCTGCAATCTCAAAACTAACAATGCCGTCAGCACGCCCCGTCGTTGTCCCACCCCCTCGTTACCACACACCCTAGCTGCACGGCTCTCGTGCATGGTGTTTATCACCGGGCATGCGTTAGATAGCACACACACCTCCGCAACAGCACACCGGGTGATAATAGTTTCCAAAGCCAAAACGATATCACCGAGGTGTACTTTCTTCCGTGTTCTTATACCTGCTAGGTAATAGCTCACATGAAGCTGAAATTGCGCATGACCTCTACGTTCCTACTACTGCTGTAGGTTACACAGAGTCACAGGCACGCTCGCACACGCGCAACAGCACCGCTCTTGGCAGTCACACAGGGAAAAAGTTGAAACGCTATACTGCTGTGATGTCGTGGCGGTCCAGTCTTTAAGGACCGTCGAGGAACTCGAGAAATACCAGCGCACAGGCAGCAGTATGGTGAACAAACTGATAAATAGCAGTTCGGGGTTTCAATGACTCTGCTTTGCTCTTACTGGGCGAGACTCCCTTCCTCTTTGGCATTATTCCAGGTGGTTAGGTGAGTGGATGGGTTGGTGAGAGGTGGGCCCGTGTGCCCGGTTCCGGCCTCGCTGGCGTTGCAGCGGTCATACAATGCCTTTACACCGTTGAATATATATTTTGTCTATGAACCTAGAATATTGATATTACAATATGTTATACTGATCGGCGGGCTGGGTATCGGATCGACTAGCTCCTACAGACTTGTGCCTGTATCTCCCTCTCTATCGTGTTGCATCGCGTAGCAAACATCTGTCCTTCCTGGCTACGTAGTATGCTTCCCGTCTAGCAGCCTTTCTGATGTCCTTGCGTTGTTTATGTTCTATTTTTTCATTTCAGATTATCGTTTTTTTTTTTTCGCCTGTTCGTCTTATTTTGCGGAAAATGCTTACCAGGTACCTGGTATGTCGTTGCGTTCACGTACCCGGTACGCTCGCATTTCACTTGAATACCACTTAAATTAGTGGGTGATTTTTTATTCGGTTATCGTCTGTCTCACAGTCTGTGACCACATAATCAGCATCTATCTCTCTATTAATAGGATAACTATTCTGGACGGACGCTGGGTGCACTGATGAAGCTGGGTAGAAAATACGATTCATTTCGTGTGAAGACAAAACAACGACTGTTACAGCAACAACAACAACAATTATTGTTCATGACCCACTACTGCTGCTGTAGTCGGTCTACTAGTGAACGCGTCATACGTCTAGGTGTTCTGCATCACATGGACCAGCTGCTCGGTCATTCCTCTGCGTCTCGAGGGGCGGCGGTTGACAACAATCCAACGCTCTGCATGATGATACGATCGTACCAGCAACCGATATGCGATATACCAGTAGCATTTATATATTTACCCGAGAGTTCCGCTTAGATAGTGGTATATATAATCACACCCTGTGCATTGTGGTCCCTAATTCCACTCAATTAATTGAAAGGCATCGGAGGTCTAGTATGGAGGCTATTTCGATTGAATGACCCCTTCCTGGCCCTATTATAATATTGTCCGCACAACTCCATTTTCCAGGCAGTCACTGAAATCAACGGTCCCGACAATTCGGATTATTGGACATCCTCCTACATAGACTGTCCGTCCAATTCCCACTGACAGACCGTCCGCTCAATCAATCGTCCCGACAATTCCAATGATTGGCAAGACGCCCCCCCGAACAGGTGTGCGGACAGCTTTACCTAATAGCCTGCCGTCAAATATATTTGTCCGAACGATCCATTTTAATAGACAGTCCCAGATCAACTGCCCCGACAATTCCAATTTGTTCACAGGCTCCAAAATAAGTTGTCCGGACAGCTTTAATTAGCAGACTATCTTCTAAATCATTTGTCCGGGAGATTCCAATCAAATAGTAAGATACAAAACCACTTATCCGGACAATTTCGACTAATAATACTCAATCACTTCTTCAGACAATGACATTGGTAGGAAGTCTTCAGAATCAGTTACCCGTATATTGTAAGATATCAGTGCATACGGATTATTTGTGTTTCGCAAACCGTCTTTTCAATGATTTATATCTACGCACGTGGGCTAGACGGTATCAAAACGTCCTATCTGGTACTCGTATATATTTATACGTGGGGGCATAAATATAAATACAAAGCTAAAGTTGAGAAGCCCAGCCCTTTTTTGCTTATGACTTGAACAATAGACCTATCAATAGACTGTTGCTCCTACAGCATAGTCACGAAGTTGTCTATTGTTTGGGGTTGTTCGGGCAAGTGATGTCGAAGACTGTCTAGCAATTGAAATTGTTTCGACAGTCAGTTGATCCCGGCTACCGTCAAAACTACATTGAATTCATTTGGATAACTGATACCGGGCGGCGGGTCCTGTTTAACAATATGATATGTTTGTCCCGACAATGAACATGATGTTCGTGAAACAAATAACAAACTCGCCCGAGAAGAATAAGGCAATATCGTGATTTTGGAGCTGATTATAGACATGTCAAATAGTACACTTTAATTGTACTTTATCGACGTCGGCGTTGGATCTTCATGAACTTTTTGTCATATTTTATTAATCTCGATTATTAACCAGAAAAACGGCTAAAAAGTTGCTTTTTCGGCATTTCATTTGTCGGCGCTGGCGACTACTTTGAGAACTCAACCACTTGTCTCCCCGAATACTGACCCGTTTTTTTTTAATGAGTGCACGATGACCGCGATCACTTGTGAGTAGACAGAAAATATTGGAACATCACTTACTTGTGTAGACAAAAAATATTTGAACAAAAACAATCGTACCAAAATCGTGAAAAACTGCTAATATCGGCTTATTCTTCGTCAAACGTTTCGTTCTTCATTTCGCGAATATCTTGTTCACAAAGTTCGAGACTCTCAATCAATCGAAGTTGCCCTGACAGTTGATATCTGTCCGCTATAATTGGAATCGTCGGAAGTAATATTAATGTTTGGTGCTTTTCAATGATTGAAATCGTCCAGACAAATATGAGCTCGAAGGCTGCCTGTTAAATGAGATTGTGCTGGCAAATGATTCTATGGGCTGTCTATAATTTGGGATCGCTTGAACAATTGATTTCGGGTGACTGACATGAATTGAACTTGTCGGAGCAACTACTATGAAAGATCGCCGATTGAATGGAACTGCCCGGACAGTTAATTCCGGAATCGATATACTATTAATATCTGGAATTGTCGTGACTGTCAAGTTTAGGAGGGCTCCTTCATTGCAAAGAGGGCAGCTACAAGTAGAACTACAGTTGATTTTGTCCCCGATGCTATCAAATGAGTACACAACAATATCATACTAATATTGCCTCTACAACTGGATATGGGCTTTCCCTGTAGACGCAATCATTTTTGCAAGGTCCTTTTTTACGTTGCTGCCGTATTACGAGTGGTATCAGTTTAAGGGGTGTCTATCATGATACAGTAAATTGATACACGGCCATGACACCTATTTATCGAACACATCATTTCTTGCGCGGCATCTGCTATTATTACGGAGGACCATAGTAAATACAGTATAACCAAATATTGTGAGTAAAAAAACGAAAATATGTAGGTTTTTGTGTGTACCGTAGGTTTTGGTGTGCGGACAATTCCAACTGCTTTCCGATCGCCGAAGTCCGTTTGGGCAATTCCATTAAATTCACAGAGCCTGATAGCTATAGCTTGGACAATTCCATTTCTCAGGCCACATCCAGACAAATCCAATTAATACACAGTTCCCAAAATTATTTGTCTGGACATTTCCAGTCAGTGGGTAACACCCGAAACTAAATGCCCGGACAACTCCAAGTATTGGGCCAGCACCCGTGAAGTTATTTATTTGCTGAATAATTCCAATTATTAAGCGCCCCCCGCAGACAAATGTTGAAACAATTGTTATTCACATAGACAACACTCGAAGTCTATTGTTCACACAATTCCACTTTATAGTTGGTATTCTAATAAGACTGCCTGAACATTTCCGATTCATTGGCAATTGATTGCCAAAAACAAAACTCTGACCAATTATATTCACTGATTATTACCAAAATTAATTGTGTGAACTATTCAAATCAATATCCTGTCGACGAAACCAATAAAATTGTCGAAATAAATCCAATTAACACTTTGTCTACTTGAATTAAAATTGTAGACAAAATAAACTATTGAAATGTAATGTTTCCAGGGTGTGACTATGAACACCACGAGACTGTTCAGGCGGAATTTCATACTACATACATGTTATTCAATTACATACTATACGACCCGCAACAAGCTAAAGATATACTCAGGTAAATATGCCTTTTTTTTTCGTCCATAATAATAGAGGTACCAGGTAACACGCCCTCTCTTTTTGTTTCCGTAGCTACTTCGCCCAGACAAGTATCAGGCAATACGCCCCTTCTTTTCGTTTTTGCAGCCACAGTACATGGCACGTATATTCTGATACTACGGACGGGCACAACAGCGGTACCACAAAAACAAAGCAACCGTATCTTTGAGCGTTGGTCATGGACAAAGACAGAGACAAATGTGCGCCGCCCGAGGGCAAGCGGGCGACCTAACAGCGCGCTGCGAACGTACCAGGTATGACTTTGTTGAAGTGAAAATATCATCAAGTGTCATCAAGCTCAACCACGTGCCGAAAACGCCCTATCTATCAATTCTTGGGAGCATTTTTAAGGGTCGACTCTGACGACCAAACAAAATGGCAAAAAAACATGCTTTTCAGGAAAACATACTTCCTACAAGTAAAAAAGTTGCCAAAACCTTTTATTTTGTCGTGAAATATCGCATCATAACGCCCTGAGATTTTGAGTCAAACCTGTACGGAGTAAGTGCTGCCGCAGAAAGGACTCCAAAAGCAGCCCACGTACCTCAGAGGTCGGCAGTTCTTCCAGCACGGCCAGAATCCCCTGGGGAAAGCTAGGACGGCTGGGAATAGCTTGGACGGCTCCTCTATGTGATTCTGTTTGAGCCGCCGCACAAAACGATACCCATGCGTCATCCACCCGGGCTCACGGCCAGTGTCGGCAGCCCTATCATCGCTGTGTGTGGTCGATGCCACGGGGTATCCCTCGCATCTCCCTCCATTTCACAAGCTAGAGCGAATCTACTAGCGTGAGGCATCGTGGGGTGGTCTGGGCTATACAACCTTGCGTTGGCGTTGTTGGTCTAAAATGACATATAACAAACAAATATCAATTTCATCAGGGGCCATCTTACAGGAGGGAACGCTGTATAGAAGAACAAGTCATTTCCAATGATTTTTACTTCGATTTGGGGAAAAACACGTGCTCGTGTCCTATGGGGTACCATCGTACAATCACTGGGGACCATAGTAAATAGGACCTATGATACCCACAAAAACCTACCAGGTACATATTTATCTTTTTTACTTACAGAATTTGTTCCCCTATTATAATAGTTTTCGATCAAAAAATATTTCGGAAGAAACGCATCGCGTCAAACAACGCCCAGCTGACAAACAGCAACGCGCGTAGACGAGAGCAAACGTTTGCGCTGCCGCGTGCGCGCGCTACCGCCAGCATCTTCTTCTCATAGGTCGCGCAGGATGGGAAGCTACCCCTCTCAGGGTGTCTGGGGTAGGCGGAGCAAGCACTCCAACGCCACGTACGTGCGGAACAGCAGCGGTGATGCAGCTATCGAGGCCTCGAGCGTATCCTCCGTTTTCTCCCTTGTTTGCTCGGTTTTCGTGATTGTTTGCCGATCGTGCAAGACAAAAAAGTGGGATCGCGGCCGCCGTGCTCACTTTTGAGACGCCACCGCCGGGGTTCGATGTGCTATGGTCTGTGTGTGTGGGCGCGGCTATTGCTCCGGTTACCTTCCGTTGAAGTTCGCGCTTTTTCGCCTCGATCGTGGTCACCGAAGTCGCCAAGAATCGCTTCAGACTCCACCGAGGGGGATGACCCACCATGAATATGTTCCATCAAGACCGAGGAACTCCCAAATTTGAAGTTGAAATATAAAAAGCACACGAAATATGTCCCAAAAGACTTTTCACTCAATCAAGTACAAAGTTTCTGGTTTGCCTGCTTGGTTGTTCACTCTCCGGCCAATCAGATACAAAACTTCAGTTATATATTGAAAAAAAGGTGGGGCCATCCTTTTAAAAAAAAGGTGGGGCCATCCTTACGGGGATCTTTGTTTTTCACAGGGTGTTTTTTTGTGTTTTAGGGCCCGTCCTAACGGGGAACTTGTTTTTCTTCACTGTGATTTTTTTCTTTCCCACTTACTTTCATATTCATCTGATTGGCCGAAGAGTGTACGACCAAGCAGGCAAACTAAAAGAACTGAACTGAGTGAAATTTCTTTCGTGCCTATTTTCGTGTTATTTTTATCTGTTTCAATTTGAAAATTGGGAGTTCCTCGGTTATGACGTGGCATATTCATGGTGGGTCAACACCCTCGGTCGAGTCTGGGGCGATTCTTGGCCACTTCGGTGACCACGTTGGAGGCGAAAAAACTCGAACCTCAACGGGAAGTGACCGGAGCAATAGCCGCGCCCACGCCCACAGACCATAGCACATCGTACCCCGGCGGTGGCGTCTCAAAAGTAAGCATGGCGGCCGCAATCCCTATTTTTCGGTTCGGTCGATTGGCAAACAATCGCGAAACCGAGCAAACGAGCGAAACAGTGGAGGATATACTCGAGACCTCGATAGCTGCATCATCGCTGCTGTTCCACACGTACGTGGCGTTGAAGGGCTTGCTCCGCCCACCCCAGCCACCCTCAGAGGGAAAGCTTCCTATCCTGTGCGACAAAGAAGAGGAAAAGGCTGACGGGGGCGCGAACGCGGTGGTCGCGCAAACCTTCGCTCTCATCTACGCCCGTTGTTGTTTGTCGGCTGGGCGTTGTATGACACGGTGCGTTTTTTCCAAATTTTACTAAAAATTATTCAAATTGATTTTCTACTTCCATATAGCGTTCGCCGTTAAGATGGGCCGTAAACTTGCCAACAAAGCATAATCCAACTATCAGAAAAAGTATTTGGCAAGGTTTTTTGCTTTTTTGTCAAGTACACATTATTTTCATTAACTTGTTTTTTTGGCAAATAATTTGCCCAGTATGAGTCATAATGCTCCTAACGACACATATTTGGCAAATTGTTTGCCGAAATATCATGTTGATGAAAATAATGTAGACTTGCCAGAAGAGCAAAAAGCCTTGCCAAAGTTTTTCTCAGAAATTTCTGTTCTGCTTTGTTGGCGAGTTTGTGGGACGTGGTACTTGCTATTTAAATGCTTTTTAGACCAACAAAACGCTAACGCAAGGTTGTACAAGCCAGATCACCCCACGACGCCTTACCCTAGTAGATTCGCTCTGACTTGTGAAGTAGAGGAAAATACGAAGAATACCCGGTGGCGTTGATCACAGCGATGATACGGCTGCCGACACTGGTCGTGAGCCCCGGGTGGATGGCAAATAGGTATCGTTTTGTGCGGGGGCTCAAACAAAATCACAAAGAGCAGCCGTCCCAGCTTTTCCCAGGGGATTCTGGCCGGGCTGAAAGAACTGCCGACCTCTGAGGTATGAGGTACGTGGGCTGCCCCTGGAGTCCTTCCTGCGGCAGAATTTACTCCATAGAGCGCGTCGACATGCCGTCGGCTACTTCCTGCTGCTGCTGTAAGGGGTTTGACTCAAAATCTGAGCGCGTTATGATTGATGCAGATTTTTTTCAAATATTGCCGCATGTTTGTGCAGTGTTCCACAGTGTTTCACGGTGTTTCACGGTGTTTCACGGCGGTGTTTCACGATATAATTTTTCAACAACTTTTTGGGAAGTATGTCTTCCCAAAATTGGAAGCTTTTTGCTATTTCATTCGCCCCGGTAGACCAGTGGTCAGCTTCAAAGACCATTGGTACTGGTACCCAAGTTCAAATCCCACGTGGTGAGACTTTATTTGAAAACATAAAAAGGTACCAATTGCTGAGAGCGCCTTCGTTGCGTGTGGGTAGGCAGAATTCGACGCAAGTCGACGAGGGAAG